>PVKV010027668.1:0-26109 GCA_004027835.1 Alouatta palliata | reverse complement strand
CCCCCCAACAACTATTCCTTGCTCCCCCTCCCTCCACAACTGTCCCTTCCTACTTCGACACTAGTGCCCCTTCTCCCCATCACTCCTTCCCTCCGTCCCAACACACACCTCGCCAGGCTGACCCTCTCCTCCCTAGGCCGACCGACAGGCCACTCTGGCTAAGGAGTTGTCCGGAGAGGCCCACTCCGGCCGGCGTCTGCACGCGTTCCCAAGGCAACCCAGGGCAGGGAGGGGCGAGTGGCCGCTGCGCAGCCCCGCAGAGCCCGCCTCCTCCGCGCAGGCGCCCTGCATCCCTGCTCCGCGGCCCCACCCCGCCCAGGTCTAACCTGCAGGGACCCGGGGCTTGAAGGCTCCGGGGCTAAGGGAAAGTAGGCACATCTGGCCGGCCGGAGGGTGTGGGGGGCCTGGTGTGAGGACCGAGCTGGAAGGGCTGGGGCAGGAGACAGTGAGCCACCGTCCCAAAGAACACTGAAAAGGCAGCGGGAACCTAAGCGCCCGACCCGGCGCCCAGGTCTGTGCGCCCCAGCCGGAACGGGTCCAGCAGATGGCGCCGGGCCGACCGGCCGGCGAGGCGTATTCACGTTCTAGAAGGCGCTCCAGGATTTCCAGGCAGCCGTGGCTGCAGCCGGATCCGGGGGAAAAACCGGGGCTGGAGCACCCTTGCCCTCCTGCTCCTTCCCCCTTCTTAGTTCGGATTGGGGTCTGGGATTGCGGGGCGGTGCGGGGCGGGGAAAGGGAGGGAAGACTGGAACTGGAGTTTTGGGAGTCAGGATTGGCTTTCGAATTC
This sequence comes from Alouatta palliata, assembly GCA_004027835.1. Classification (NCBI taxonomy): domain Eukaryota; kingdom Metazoa; phylum Chordata; class Mammalia; order Primates; family Atelidae; genus Alouatta; species Alouatta palliata. The sequence continues at coordinate 25,322 of PVKV010027668.1, read as the reverse complement.
GAAAACGTCGCTGGTTTTGGGGGGGACGAGAGGCGGGGACTCCCTGGGGAAGGTGACCGGGTCTGGGAGGGGCTTCGCTCTCCATAGGAACAAAGGCTGCGTCGTGGGGAGGCGAGAGGGGAGGGCTATAAGGGCCGGGGCAGATCTCCGAGGGTGCCAGGGGGCGCTGCGGGCCGGGGCTGCTAGAAGTCTCCTGAAAGACCGCTGTACCTGGGGCCGGGAGGAGCTTTGGGGAGACCTGGGAAATACAGGGAGGAAGCCGAGTCGGGGGATGGAAAGGCGCCCTCCCTGTTTCCATCAATAGTGCCTAATTAAGACAAAGCCAGCAGCGAGCCCACTGATTACATTTCCATGAGGAGCGAAATTGATGACATTTTCTTTACTGGATAAGGAGAAGCTGGCACCTCAGTTCCCCCTTTTTCTGCTTGGCGTTCACACCTAACATCTCATTATGCCAGTCTGGTACTGCCAGGAATGGTAGTCCTGGCACTCCTGAAGAACAAGTGGATTAACCACACCCTGACCCAGCCCTGACCTCACCCTCCCACCTACCCTATCTTTATTCGCAGAAATATCAGCCCTTTCCCTTGCCCCGACCCCCAGTGATTCTTAAGGTGGGCTTCTGGACTCTGATCTGTGGCTTTCTGCCCAGTAAGACTCCTGTTGCTGACAGCAGGAATGGAAGGAAGAGAGGAGTCCCGCTCACCCCAAAACCGGCTGCACAGCAAGCACAGCTAAAATGGAACATGGAAGTGTTCCTCTAGCCAGATAGGCCATGGGTGGCAGACAGAGGTGATGTGATTGGCCAGAATCCTTAGGGAAAAGTCCCAGAGGCGTGAAAATTTGCTGGAGGAGTGGGGTGGGGAGCCCCATGGGCAAGATTCGTGGGTCCCTTGGGGAAAGGAATTTTGCACAGAACCCATTTCTTTTCTTACACCCCCCTCCCCAACTGTGGCTGTGCCTACAGATCCCAGCCCCCCACATTATGCTAAATAGGTAATCAAACATCTCGCTTTGCTAATTACTGCTCAATCCGATTAAACGCTGCTGAAGCTCATCAACAGAGGCGGAGGTAATGGAAGGGATGAAGGCAGAGCAACCACAGCTAGCTATGATGGGGGTCTTGTCCCCAGAGGCTCTTAGGGGACAGAGAAACAGCCAGGGCTGCAAGACCAAGTACCTCCCAAAGGAAAGGGCAGAAGAGTTGTAACCTCAAGACCCAGCCTTGCTGAACCTCCCAGCCACGGGCCTTTTCCTCCTCCCAGAACCTTCACTACCCTCCGAACCCAGGCATCCGGCCATTCCCACAGCTCCCCACACACACCCCTGTCCCAGATTTAATAAGTTCTGTTCCCACATTGTCAATATTTGATTTCTCAGAGCCATCTCCACGGAGAGGGGGGTGGGGGGGTCTTCCCTTGCCTCCCCGCTACCTTGGCCGTCTTTTGCCTACCCCTAGTCTCTTTGTGCCCCCAACCTTCTCTGAACTTGCTGACTTAATGAAATGATATTAAAGTCTTAAGCAACTCCAAAAGAATGGTTGTCATGGTGAAGGGAGTGGGCAGGACGCCTGGGTCCCCGAGGGGAGCAAGAGCTGAGGCGGGGGTGGTGGGCAGAGAGAGCCAGAGGCTAAGGTCTAGAGGCCCCAGTCCCCAGTGGGGAACAGCAGATTTGGGGTGAGCTGGGGGCCAGACCTCTGGATCTTGGCTGGAAGCAGGGGATGAAGATTGGGGGCTAGGAGAAGGTGAAAAGAGAGGACATTCCAGGGGTCAGGGTCTCGGCCTGCAGTCTGGAGCATCCATCAGAGACAGACAGGCCAGGGGGGACAGGGCCTCTATGCCAGCAGCCTCCCTGCCGACTGTGCCCTGGGCTGGTCCCGTGAGAACCAGAGTAGATTCCTCTACAGCCTGACTCATCCTTCTCCCCCTTCTCCCCCAGAAGCCCCTCACAGGTGATTTGTAGCTGATGCCCCCATGATGGTAGGGGCCAGGATAGTCATTCCATGACATGAAGAACTGAGAGCTTCCAGGAGAGAAGAGAACACAGGCCAAGGGAAGGGAAGGGAAGCCAAGCACCACCCCCACCTCCCCCCACCCACCCCCATCTCGCTCCCCTGGGGACCCTGGCCCGGCCCCAGTCCCCTTGGGGTGGTGGGAATGCAAGGACATTTGGCTGGGGCTGATTGATGAGGGAGGAGGCAGCCACGGGCACTGAGGCTCCTGTTTGCTGAGCACACAGATTCCTCCCCACTCACCAGCTGCCGCCCCCTAAGGCTGCTTAGTCCACCCCCCCACATCACCCCACCAGCCACTGGGGTTAGGGGGAGCTGGTGCCTGAGTTTCTGATGGCAACTGGAGGAAGAGGGAGAACCAGGAAGCTGAATGCTTTGATTCCCTGTGGGAATTGGAGGGTCCCTGGGGTCTGGTCCCCTCAGAACTCCACTTTCCCTGCTACTTTTCTTTCCTTTTTTGTTTTTTGAGAGGGAGTTTCACTCTTCTTGCCCAGACTGGAGTGCAATGATGTGATCTCGGCTCACCAAAACCTCCGCCTCCCAGGTTCAAGCGATTCTCCTGCCTCAGCTTCCCAAGTAGCTGGGATTACAGGCGTGCACCACCACACCCGGCTAATTTTGTATTTTTGGTAGAGACAGGTTTTTTCCATGTTAGTCAGGCTGGTCTTGAACCCCCTACCTCAGGTGATCCGCCTGCCTCGGCCTCCCAAAGTGCTGAAATTACAGGCGTGAGCCACCGCACCCGGCTTCCCTGCTACCTTTCAAGCAGCTCTCTGGCTGCCCAGTTGTCATTCTCATTTATTCCACGTCCTTTTTTCTTCCCCCACCGAACCCTCTGAGCCTATGCCAACCAGCCTCCTGCCTCCAAATCACCCTGCGACATTTCTCCCAGGTCTCAAAACTCTCCCAAGCCCCATGTCCAAGGTTGCCCACATAGCCCCTTAGGAAGCACTGTTTTTCATTCTAACTAAAATTCCAGAAGTGCTATCAACCATTCCCCATTAGAAATCCCCACTGCAAGGCCAGGTGCAGTGGCTCATGCCTATAATCCTAGCACTTTGGGAAGCCGAGGCTGGTGGATCACCTGAGGTCAGGAGTTCAAGACCAGCCTGGCCAATGTGGTGAAACCCTCTCTACTAAAAATACAAAAAATTAGCCGGGCCTGGTGGCACATGCCTGTACTCCCAGCTACTCAGGAGGCTGAGGCATGCGAATTGCTAGATCGAGCCACTGTACTCCAGCCTGGGCCACAGAGCAAGACTCTGTCTCAAAAAAAAAAAAAAAAAAAAAGCCCACTGTCACCCCTTGCCCCATTTCCCTTTCCTTAAAAACCCCCAACACAGACACATACATACACACACACACACACACACACACATATACACATGCACACGCACACACACACCCCTCGGGCTGAAAAGTCTGAACTCTACAGCTCAGCCCCAGGATAGCCTCAATCCTGTGCGGTGTGGGGGTGGCATGGGGACAGCTCTCACTTCTGTGGTCCCAGCCCTCTCGGTTCCTTTACTTCCGCTCTGCCTGCCTTCTCTGGACTCTGCCAGCAGCTGTGCCACAGCCCCCAAAAAAGCTCAGAGCATCATCCTTGCCCTCCCAGAGCTTAAAATTTAGTCGAGGAAAACATAAGTCAGAGACACACAAGAAACAAAAGGCAGGGAGATGGAAGGCTGAGTGAGATCAACTTCCTAAATGTGGATTGCAGACTGTTAAGTGACTGCTTCCCGCCAGGCCGGGGCTAGGGAAGAACAGTATACATCTGCAACATGCATCTGGTGGTATCATCCTTGTTTTTGTTTGTTTGTTTGTTTGTTTGGGGCAGAGTCTTGCTCTGTCACCAGGCTGGAGTGCAGTGGCACAATCTCTGCTCACTGCAACCTCTGCCTCCCAGATTCAAGCAATTCTCCTGCCTCAGCCTCCTGAGTAGCTAGGACTACAGGCACATGCCACCATGCCCAGCTAATTTTTGTATTTTTAGTAGAGACTGGGTTTCACCATTTTGGCCAGGATGGTCTTGATCTCTTGACCTCGTGATCCACCGCCTTGGCCTCCCAAACTGCTGGGATTACAGGCGTGAGCCACCACGCCTTACTGTTCCCAAACACACCACCATCTCGCCTCTGTGCCTGTGCACGCACTGTCCCTCTGGTCTGGCATGCCCTTCCCCGCTTGCCCAGTGTGCATGGCTTATTCTTGTCTCATTACTCAAGGTCCTGATCAATGGCACCTCTTTCAGAGGGATCTTCCTGACCTCCTTAAGCAGCTCCTGGCTGGGCATGGTGGCTCATACCTGTCATCTCAGCACTTTGGGAGGCCGAGGTGGGTGGATCACCTAAGATCAAGAGTTTAAGACCAGCCTGGGCAACATGGTGAGACCCTGACTCTACTAAGAATACAAAAATTAGCCGGGGTGGTGGCAGGTGCCTGTATCCCAGCTACTTGGGAGGCTGAGGCAGGAGAATTGCTTGAACCTGGGAGGTAGAGGTTGCAGTGAGCCAATATCATAGCACTGCACTCCAGCCTTCGCAACAGAGTGAGATTCCATCTCAAAAAAATAAATAAATAAATAAGTAAATAAATAAATAGGCCAGGCATGATGGCTCATGCCTGTAATCCCAGAACTCTGGGAGGCTGAGGTGGGTGGATCACAAGGTCAAGAGATCAAGACCACCCTGACCAACATGGTGAAACCCTGTCTCTACTAAAAATACAAAAATGAGCTGGGGGTGGCGTGCACCTGTAGTCCCAGCTACTCAGGAGGCTGAGGCAGGAGAATCACTTGAACCTGGGAGGTAAAGGTTGCAGTGAGCCGAGATCATGCCACCGCACTCCAGCCTGGGCGACAAAAATAATAAATAAATAAAGCAGCTCCATCCAAAAGTGTCAAAAGTTGACCAAAAAAAAAAAAAAAGCAGCCTCCTTGTTACTCTCTGTCCTCCTCATCCTGTCACTCTGTTTGGTTTATATCCCTTTCACTCCTGAAATTGTATTATTTCATTCCCCACCTAAATGTGGACTTCGTGAAAGCGGGGACTTGGCCTTACTCACCCTGTCCTCCTGGCGCCTGAACTGGTGCCTGGAACAAAGTCGCATTTACCGTGCTGCTGAGCGAGTGAACGAACAAACAAATGCTTCCTGTGCCTGTAGTGGTTTTGTTGTAGTTGTTACTCTAAGAGTATGTTTGTGTATTTGTCTGCACAAAGCAAATAGGATGGCATGTGTTATTCTGTGTGGAAGTCACCAGCATTTTCACATAGCTCAAGACACCCAAGTCACTACACGTGTGAAAGGCGGTGGGTCTTGGGCTGTTTGAGTGGGGCTGCGGGGAGCCTCTGGATGCCAGTGCTCCGAGGGGGCGTGTCCCAGGCACTGCGCAGCCTGTGCCGTTCCTCTCCCCGGCTGTGCATCTGTCCCCAGGTGTCTTCCTGTCTCTCAGCGTGTTATGATGTCTTGGCTGCTTTGTGAGGTGCTTGTCTGTCACGGAGACTGTTTATCCCCACCTCTCCTCCCTCTTGTCTCTCCACCTGTGCCTCTAGATGTAGGTGGAGGGGGAGTCTCCCTGAGCTCCCTTGCCCCTCACACACCGCGCTGCCCCAGTCTTGGACCCCTCCCTTTCTCAGTGGGCCCTGTTGCTGGGCTCTGGGTTGCCATAGTGACGGTTGCCAAGTCCCTGAGGCTGATAGCCAGCGATGGGGCTGTCGGCTCCATCCACGCGGGAGGCTGAGGGGGGCTTCCCATTGTGTAGAGAAGGGGATGTTGCCATGACAACCAACCCCCACTAAGGGGCAAGGACCAGCCTTTCCACCCCCCACGAGCCTCCCCACCTCGGGCAGCTCCAGTGTGGGCTCAGAAGGCAGGAGTAAATTCCAGACAGCCCAGCACCTGGCCTCCCAGCTTTCAACTCCCCTCCTGTGGTGCCCGCACCTTTCAGGACCCAGGCATCTTGCTCAGACAGGCAGGGGGAGGAGCGGGGGTCCCACTAGACAGAAGAGAGGAAGAGGGACCCCTTGACCTCCAGGCAGATGGGAGACAGCGGGAGGGGACCTAAAGTCAGGGGAGGGGAAGGGAGGGCAGAGGTTGTGACCCCTGCTGACTCGCTCCAGTGATGCTCCTGACGGCTGCTTTTGTGGTTGGAGAATGGGGCTAAGTCTAGGGGGCTGGGCACCTGGGCTTTTTGGGGGAGAAGAACCTTGGTTATGGGTATATAGGGAGCCAGGGAACAGGCAGCTTGAAGCCTGGATCCCTGAGTCCTTCCTACTTCCTTCTGATCAGCCTCATCCCTTCTCCCCACGAGTCCCCCATAGCAAAACTTCCTAAGGGGTGGTAGGGAATAGACTTTAACACGTGAAGATGTTTTTACCACTTTGATCCTAATTGTGACTTGCCCTGTCTCTGGTGCTTTGGCTTAGCAAGGCACTCAGACTGTCCCCATGGACGAACTGGCAACCCCACTCCTGCCTGGGTACCTCTCTCCCTCCCCTGGAGGCGACGCCTTCCTCCGCCTTCTCTCCCAGCCCATTTTCACCTCCTCAAGCACTGCCCACCTCACCACTCCAAACTAGCCCTATCCCAACCCACTCCCCTTCCTTGGTTTCACGCAATCCAACCCTCAGCTAGAAAGCCATCCTAAGCACATCTTTGCTCCAATTCAAGTCCAGTCATTCTCCAGCCTTCTTGTCAACTTTTGAAGTCTTTTATTTTTATTTTTTTTGGTTTTTGTTGTTCAAATTTCCCTTTTACAGTAAAACTAGTGAGGTGACGGCAGACCCCGCCACCATGGCGATATCAACTTCCTGTTCCCCAGAAGGAGCGACTAGAAAAATCAGGAAGGAGCTGGGAACTACAGCACCAGAGCGGTGACTTGACCTCTGGTGGACAAAGCAACCATCTTGGCTGGTGATTGGGGTGGCCAACTTGGTGCCCAACAGCAGCTTTGATCTAATAAAACTGAGCTGGGAGGAAACTGAGGCAACACCCAATTGCACACTAGAGGGCAGGAAGAGGTATCAGCTGGTCACCATGAAAACAGCGGCCTTCGCTAAGTACCACTGTCAGCTAGACCAGCCAGTAGGCCACCATTTTGGTTACTAAGAAGGGAACTGTGTTGTCTGAAAGGAGTCAGAAATGGAGGATGGAAGGAGCAAGACACCCATCTGGGTTACTCGGGGAGAACACATGGGTTCTTGGGGTAGTCCTGTTGATTGACAGAGATTATACTGGGATATGGAAAGGAAAGAACAAGACAAACTGGGCCTGCCACAGCACATGGCAGTCATCTTAGCTGTCCTAAAATCAGCACAGAGCACAAGGAAAGGGAGATCTTGGGAAGTGCCACTGAATACTGGGAAAGTCCTTCTTGGTCCACCTCTGTCCTCTTACAGTCAGCAAGTTCCAGCTTCCTCCTCAAACAGGAAGTTCTTCCCACCCTCCTTCTCCACAGAGTAAGAACCATCCACCTCCCACCCCCCGCCCGATCCCCCAGACTAAGCCACTTGGAGTTCCAGCCAGACCACTTCCTATTTCAGAAGTGCTACTTCCTGTCCTGGATGAAGGCACTTCCAGTTCCTGCTGCACTGCTTCTGCTACTTCCCAGGCCATTTCTGTCCAGGCCTGGTCACCTCTTGTCTGGAGCAAGTCACTTCCTGTCCCAAGTGGCCCATTCAGCATCAGACCAAGTCCGTACATGTCCCGACCGGTTCATATCTTGCTATTGGCCACTGGACAAAATGGGACACTTCTTCTCACGGTAGCTGTCATGACCCAACCACCCCAAATGGCTGGAGTAAGTATGTAAAGGCCTGGGCCAGGGCAGAGAAGGGAGCCCTGCTGCCATGCCCTGAGCTGGGGTGGAGTGCCAGAGCCTTCCCCATAAGGCCCCCATTTTTGGCAGACTGAGGGGAGTGGTTGGTATGAGAGATCGGAAGGGGGCTGAAAGCTAAGGGGAGAAGTGCTTTGATGCCCCCGCCCGGGAGATGGGAGAGGCACAGGATAAGAAGCCAAGAGGGTGAAAGGAGATGTGGGGAGGAGGATGCTAGGGAAGAAGAACAGACCTAGAGACAGAAGAGAGGGAAAGAATAAGAGATAGAGAGAAGAGAAAACCAGTGAGAAGCAGAAAGAAGCGGTGCCAACCAAATGGTGGACTGTTCCCGCCCCTAGCTCTGGGTGGGTGGGGGGACAAGGATGCCTGGGTCATGGTCAGAGAGGAGGCTGAGCCTGGGCCCCTCCCCAGGGGAATAGGATCCAGGAACAGTGAGACAGAGGGGGGCACCCATGGCCAGACGGGAGGGCGGGAGGTGGTACAGTGGGAATCCTAAGGAATCCTGAAAGTGGACATGAGAACAGCAGCGGGAAGGCGCGAAGGGGCTGGTAGGGCACAGGGGCCAAGGAGATGTTAGAGGTGTCCCTCAAACCAGGAATTAAACTGGAGGAGCACCCCAAGAAGGACTGGATCCAGGAGAGCCACATGGGGGGAGCCCTCATACCTTGTAGTAGATGTTTGGAGGGCTCTGGGGGGGCCCATCCTGCACTATATACACAGGATGCCCATAATCACCGCTCACCTTCTCATAGTGGGGACAGAACGGGGGATCGGTGGCCCCGCCGCCCCTCAGAGCTATCCCTAGCTCCCCAGGCTCAGCCTCCCGAGGTACCATCCCCCCTCCACCCCCCAGGCCCAGAGACCCTCCCCTCCCGAAGGAGCCAGGACCAGGGTGGCGACTCTCCGAAGGCTTGGCCCGCCGTCTCCGCCAACACATGGCACCCCCAGCCCCTGCCACGCCCAGCAAGAGCAGCGCCAGCCCCCCTGCTGCCCCAGCCACTGCGGGCATGCTGGGAGGGGGCAGGGGGCCTTCAGCACCCCGGGAGGTTGCATTGCTGGTGGGGTCACCTGGCAGGGAAGGGGTGAAGGAGGAAAGAGGGGGAGGGACTGAAGGAGCCACCTGGGCATCTGGACACCCTACCCTGGGGGTCCCCATGGGCTTCCCTTGTAGGGCCCAGGCCCCTTGGGGACCCCCACCTCCCCTCCCCTGCTGAACCCCGCTCAGAATCCAGGTGTCCAGCCCTTCAGCTTCCTGCCACAGAGTCCTCCCCACTTCTCTGACAGCACTGATTGAAGCACTGACTTGGCTAATTAGTTCTAATTGAGTCTTTTCCTCATTTGGCTTCCATTCCCCTCCCACCCTCCCGTCCTCTCTTCTCCTCTTTCCTGTATCACCGCCCCCAAAACTGAAGAGGGAGGGTGACGGCAGGGCAGCTGGGGTCTGAGAGCAGAGGAAGCTGGGGAAGGCGGGGGGGGGCTGGACCCTGGTTCCTACCTGGCACATTCTCCTTCCCAGGCTCCAGGCTGTGGGCTGCCCCTTGGTCTCTTTCCATGGGTATTTCAGACACAGGTTTTCGGGGAGCAGCCCCTCCTTGGGGACCTGAGATGAGGAAGAGCCGAGAGAGGCACTGAAACAACCGCCCCTGACCATGATCATCTTGCCCCAGTGTCCCTCCGATCCTGGGAGGTGTCCCCCAGCCCTACTCACTTTGTCCCACTCGGAGAAGCACCTTCATGCCTCTGGTTAAGCACACGCCTCCCTGCAGGCTCTCCAGGCCCTCCCGGGTCCCATCCGATGTGGCTGGGAGAGAAAAGCCGGAGGGAGAGGTTGGCACTCCAGAGTCTAGCCGGGTTCTGGCCCCACACCCTGGTGTGAACACCGCCCGAGGGCACTGGGATCTCCCTCTCGGCTCCAGTGGTCCCCCTCCCTCTCTGCTCAGTGTCAGGGGCAGCCCCCCGACTCAATTGTGCTCTCTGCCCAGCAGTACCAATGATGTAGTAATCGTGGTGCGAGCGGAACTCGTGGCCCCAGAGGTTAGGGCTGTACTCCTGGAACTTGATGGTGAAGCGGAGATCCAGGTCTGGCCGATCACAAGTGAGAAGGAGGTTTGGAGCAGGGGGTGCCTCACAGCGCCGGCCCTGGGCACCCCCTACCAGGTACAGCTTGTAGAACTCATAATTAGGAGAGGAGTGGGGGCCAGGAGGCCGGGCCCGGGGGCAGAGCAGGTCTAGCCGGTCCCCGATCTGAGGGTAGAGCACATAACCACCCTCTGCCTGGAACCTATGGGGAGGAGGGTGAGGGTGGACAAGGAAGAGATGTCAGAGGCCTGGTCCCCAGAGCTTTCCCTCCCTCACCCCGAAACCCTCCAAATCCTTAGCTCACGTCTGCCAGCTTTTGTCTGAGTAGAAAGTCTGTTCTTACAGAGCAGGCACCAAGGACTCTGTGCGTTCACACTGGAAGCAGCAGGAAGCCAGGCTCAGAGGTCTCCTGCCCCTTGGTGTGCCCAAATGCACTCTTCAGCCCGCCCTCACCACATGCACACTGCCATCTCCCGCTCCATCACCAGCCCTGTTGCCATGGCAACAGGATGCCAGTTACCAAGGAGCTGGCCTCTCTGGAACCACACAGCCCACCCCTCCCAGGTGATTTCACTATTCTATGGCAGCCAACCATGGGGGCAGAGCCTCCCCTCCTCCAGGCCACCACTGCATTTCAGGGATTTCAGGGCTAGGGGGCGGGTCAGGGAGGGGCTGTGTGGAGGGTGATCCAGACCAGTGTCTTTAGCCAGGTAATAGGACAGAGGGCAAATGCCTGGTTTGGCCATGACCATCAATGGGGCTGATGGGAACCAGGGTCTAGAGACCTGCTGCCTGAGTCATTCTCCTGCTCAGAATCCCACCCTGGGTCTTAGACTTCCTGGGGCAAATGCCCTATTGCTTTGGAAAGGAAAGGAACTGACTTTTCTAACCACGACCAACATACTTCACCATCTCCTTGGCCAGAGCACCCAGGCATCTGCTGTCCCAGCACAGCCCCAACTTGCCAACCCTGCAACCCCTTCCTGGGCATTAATAGCTGAGACAGGGTCTCAGGACTGGATCCCATGGGACTGCTACTTGACATCTTCTCAGACTCCCAAGTGTCCCACTCCCATCCCACATCCAAAAGAGCCCCCAGGACACCCCAACTCCCTTTTCTCTACCCTGTGAAAATAAGCTTATGTTCTCAAGCTACACACCTAATACTCAAACTGCAGCTGGGAGTTGGCGGGTGGGTGACTGAGTACAGAAAAGACATTGAGATTATACCCAAAGAGATCCGGGAGAAAGAGAGGGAGGGATGGCAGGGCAGGGAAATGTGAGGGACGCTGGGAACTAAAGAGAGGGACAATAATCCAAACTCTCCATTAATGAGCACATAATAAATTTCAACATCTTATCGCTAATCCTGGTAATAGCTGTAAGGATTGAGGATACAACTCAGAAAGGTTAAGTGACAAGCCCAAGGCCACACAGCTTAAAGCGGCAGAGCTACGATTAAGACCAAGGATTTGATGAGCTCCAAAGCCCACCCGCTTCCCATGGCCTCACACAGTCTCCCCAGGGAAGTAGGAATTCTTCAAAACACAAAACTCTTCCAAGCGGCAAGTGGGATCTGCATGTAGGCAAGGGACCCAGATGACCTCCCAAAGGTTCTGTCCTACCCAGAGTGACTTGAAGTTTCATCTGACCCCTGGCCTCTTTTCAGACCAAAGCAGGCATGCCACGGAACAGAGGGTCTGATGGAAGAGTTTGGATCAAAGATGGGGGGAGGGGGCAATGGAGTCCTCAGGACTCCAGATGCCAAAGGGAAGGAAGGAGGGTTCAGTGGGCTGGAGGCTTCTTCCCGAAAGACGCCTGCAAGCCAGGAAGGCAGGAATATGTTCTGGCTGGGAAATCGTTCAGCCAACAGTTCACCAACCCTCTGGCTGTGCAGAAGAGTTGGGAGACAGACTGTCAAAGATTATCAAAGAGCCTTGGGGAAGTTGTCCCCAGAGTACCCAGCCGAAACCCCCTTGCCTCCCATCTTAGACGCTGAGTTCCTCCAGCGGGGAGGGAGGTACCCTGCCCTGCCTTCCCCTCAGCGACTCGCGGCACCTTATCTGCAGCTCTCTCCTGAGAGCTGACAGTAACCAGGCTCCCTCCAAGCCCAGCCCCCCCGACGCAGGCCTCCCACAGATCCAAATACCCACCTCACTGCCCTCCTGGCTACCCATGAACTTTCTTCTCCTTGCCCCTTTGGGGTCTCCAAACTCCTGACACATCCATAGCACCACCCGCATCTGCGTGGGACCCGGAGTCTGGCTCCCAAGATCACCTGTCTAGTAACCCATCACACATCAGAGCACCAGCGCCTTCCCTCCCGCCTCCTCCCTGCCCACAGAAGCCAGCCCCAAAGTCCCCAAAGCTTCCCTACCCACTGCCCTAGGGTCTGGGGTCTCCCCAGCCGCAGGCCGCTCACCTCTTATTCGCCGAGTTCCAGTAGACAGGTTCCAGGCTGAGCCCAGACACCAGCCCCAAAACGCCCAGCAGCAGCAGGGCCCCGATTCGCACGCCCCCCGGCCCAGAATGGGGGGGCCCCATGACCCCGCCAAGGCCTGGGGGGCGGGGCACCAACTCCCCCAAAGTCGCTCACCCCCTGGGGTGGCTGCCTTGGCTGCCTGGCTCTTCAGCCCGGACCACCTCGGTGGCTGATGCCCCCAGCGCCCACGCGGACCCGCTTCCTGCTGTGCCCGCGCCCCCGCAGCAGAGCGCTCAGTCCCACCAGAGCCCTTCCAGGGGCTGTCTGCAGGCGCCCTACGCGCCCCCGGCCCACGCGCCAGCACCCCGGGATCTGTGAGCCCGCCTAAGTGGGGGACTGGGGGAGCCGAGGTCTGGGCGGGGGCGGCATGGGGCGCCGGGCCAGGGAGCGAGGAAGGGGGCGCCGAGTCGGAGCCCCAGCCTCGCCGGGATTGAGGGCAGCGGGCTAAGGGAGGAAACCAGTCCCGAGCCCAGGAGGGGGGAGTTAAAGGAGAGGCGGGGAGGGGGAGAGGATGGTGGAGGGAAAAACCGGAGCTGGAGCTCGAGGCGGAGCGGGCGGCAGCATCCCGCGGCCCACGCCCCCCACACCTCCTTCACCTCGCGCACCTCCCGCCCGCCGCCCCGCCTCAGCCCCTGGCGCGGGCTCTCACGCCCCCTTTGTCTCTCCGAGCCTCTGGCTCCGGATGAGTTCTGCCTGTCTCCCCTCCTGGCCTCCGATCGCCCAAGCTGCTGGAATCTTCCTCTCGAATCCAGAAAGGCTCTCGCCCTCTCCACCCCGAGGAACCCACCCCTTGCGCTCCTGCAGCCTCCTCCATCCCAAAACAACACCGCTGCTCCCGGCAGGTCTGGAGAGAATAATAATAACCTTGAAGGCTTGGCACTTTACAAAGTGCGGCGGAGCTGATCGTCACGACTACCTGTGTGAAGTGGGAGGGGCAGAGCTAACGATCCCATTGCAGTGATGGGGAAACTGAGGCTCAGGGAGACCCCATGACTTGCCCAAGGTCACACAGGAAGTCTAGGATAAAGCTAGAGACCAAACCCAGGCTGCTCAACTCCCACTCCTGGTGTCTCTTTTGTCACCACTCCATGGACCACGTGCTGTTATCTGGGGGTCAGTGGAAGACAGGAGTTTGGGGGATACACTTGGGCCTTTCCTAGATGGCCAGGGGGAGAAGCCGGGCTGGGAGAGGCAGGGGCATACCTACAACCCCAAACCGGCACTGCTGCAGGAAGGGCTGTTTCCAATTATCCTGGGGGAAGGGAGGAGTTGCCTTTTCGGGGGTTAGAGCCCTGGCTTTCAGCACCTCTGGGCAGGAGTGACATTCCTCTCCCCTCTCAAGCCTCCACAGGCCTTTCGTCCCTTTCCTTTGTGAGGTCCAAAATCACATTCCCTGCTGGCGGTATCTCTTCAAAGGCCCCCCATTCTCAGTGTTTGGGAAGGTGTTGGGGGGAGGAGGGAGGAGTCACTGCTTCAAATGACACACTCGTCCCCCACCCCCAAAGGCAGAGCAGACAAATGGAGAAACAAGCCCAGCGACAGCTGCTGAATGAATAAGACCCTTGCCGTGCCCTGCGTCTAACGACAATACCAAAGGTGACGGCTGTGTATTTTTTGACACCTTTACTCTTTCGTGTGTGTCCTTGACTCTGGCAACTGGGTTGTCTGCCTCCTGGGGAGCCCTGGGGATGGGAGGGGCAGGTTCCTGCTCCCCTCAGAGCTGAGTAATGGTCCCCGTGCTGCTGGAACACGGCAAACAGTGTGGAGTGTGGGTGACGGTCGCCCTGTCACTGTCTGCAGAGTCTTACGCAGTCACACGCAACAGTCTGACCCAGCTCCTGCTCAGCCTAGCTCACCCTGACCCCTGCTGCCCCCACCTTGGGAGTGAGATTTCAAACAGGTTTCCCCCTTCAGTTTACCAAGTTGCCTAGCAACCAACCAGTCAATGGCATGAAGCCCCACCCCCACCCACTTGACTTCACACCAAGCTCAGCCACCCCATTGGCTCCTGCCTAGTCCCACCTCTCAACCCCTGGTTTCAGGAACAATATGCCATACCCACTGCTGCTGGACAAGGGAGCCCACCAGTCCCCCTGCCCGCTCCCACCTCACTCATGTGCCTCCCCAAACAGACACAAAGACTCGATATCATAAAAGCCTTTTTATATAAGCTCACTCTCACCTCCCTCCGTCCCTCCCTGCCCTTTCTCGCCATGGTGGTCATCAGGGATGCTGGGGTCTGGGCCCCCCCCACACCACCAGAGCTGAAGTCGACATTCAAGGTGGACATGGCGCGTGGAGAGCAGGGGAAGGCCCAGCTCTGGCTCCCCTTCGTCCCCACTCTCTGTGGGCTCTGGAAACACACGCTGACCGGAGGCAGTAGCCAGGAGAGGCAGGCTAGGGTGCAGGCTGAGGGAGAGATGAGAGGGTCTGTCAGCACCTTCAGTATGGAGACTTGCTCCCTCTGGGATTCACCTCCCTCCCCAACCCAAGCCCCAACATCTCTGGAATTGAAGTGAGGACCTCACGCCATTGGTGCAGTCCTTTTGGGGCAGAAAACTCAACACGGGCTCCGGCTTCCCATCATTGCCAGGCCCGCCTGTGTCCCACACCTGGACGGCCCCACTCGTGCTGCCACTCACTAGGAACTGCCCAGTCCTGGGAGAGAGAGGAGAGATTTGCTGGCAGAGGCATCCCCCCCCAGGCAGGAACCCCCCACACCCAGGGGCTGGGACCCCACAGCTGGGCCCTGACATTCCTAGGCTTATCAGGGCCCTGTGTGGGAAGGAGCCACGGCCACTCACGGGTCCAGATCGAAGTAGATGCGCTGATTGGTGGTCACCTCTCGACTCAGGGACCACAGTGGGTAACCAGGCTGCCGGAGATCCCAGCAGAGGAGCTCAGCATCCTAGAGACACAGAACAGGACTTGGAGTGGCCCCCCCAAGCCCTAGATATCCCTGCCTCCCTCAGGGTCTCCAGGCACTCCTTCAGCTTGGGATTTCTTCCCCATCCCCATCCCCATCCCCCCTACACTGCAGACTATATCCCCACTCCTGCACCGCTGCCCAGCTGCTTTGAGCTCTCAGAGTGTGACCCCTACCTTGCGGGCTCCTGAGAAGAAGCGGTTGCCATCAGGGTGAAAGCAGAGGTGAGTGATGCCCCCTTGGTGCCCTCCCAGCAAGGCAAGAGGGGAGCCATCATCCCAGGCATACAGACCCAGGGAGCGGCCGTAGGAGCCACAGGCATAGAGGGGCTGGGCTGGGCTGAAGGCTATGCAGGAGATGATGCCACTCTGGCCCTGCTTTTTCGCTAGAGAGGGAAGGAACAAAGTGGGGAACGGGGCAATGGCTCCTGGCCCCAACCAGGCGAAGCAGAGCTCTGTCTCCCATCCCAGCACCAGCATGCTTGCACTCAACATCTCCCCTATGCTGTTTGTCACGAACAGGACAAAGACCTCTGATGCTCCCCACATCTATCCTCCCAAAGGACCTAAACACCAAGCCCCACGCCCCACTTCATCCCTCTCAAATTCCAGTTTTTCCCTGGAGAGATGCAAGTTGAAGGCCTACAGGACAACAGAATCAGCTTCATGAAAAATTTTCTAGAAAGATTTCAGAGACCAAAAGCTCCACAGCTGACGGGGCATGGAATGAAAGCTGTCCTTTGACCGGCTGGTTGACCTTGGGGAGGTTTCTTCCATGCTCTGAGTCTGTTTTCTCCTCTGCCAACTGGGCTGCAGCTGCCTCCCAGGGTTGTACACACGACAGCGTGAAACCCCACAGGTGGCCCCTGGCTCACGCAAGGCCCTATGCAGGTGGCAGCACCCTTCCCTCTCCTCCTCCCGTGGAAGCACAGATGCTTACCAAACGTGGCTCGGACCTCGCAGTCTCGGCCGGGCCGGGCCGTGGAAAAAACACGCACAGTCCGGTTGAACCCACAGAAGAGCTGGGAGCCATCCGGGGAGAAGCAGAGCGAATGGGCTGCCGTCAGCTCGTCCTGGAAAAAGGAAAGGGATGAAAACAGGTCTTGCAAAGCCTCAGCTGCCCTAAAGGAAGGAGAGCCGGGCCAGCAGAAGTACTAGGGCCAAGTGTGAAGGTCCCTACCAGGTGGTTGTAGGCACGAAAGGAAGCCCGGAGCTCTCCAGTGAATGCATCCCAGATATGAATAGGGTTCTCCCGGCTGCTGCTGGCCACGCTGAGAGAGACATGGACACTGAAACCCCGGTGCTGTCAAAGGAAGGGGAGGAATGGCCGGGCGCGGTGGCTCAAGCCTGTAATTCCAGCACTTTGGGAGGCCGAGGCAGGTGGATCACCTGAGGTCAGTTCGAGACCAGCCTGGCCAACATGGTGAAACCCTGTCTCTACTAAAAACACAAAATTAGCCGGTGTGGTGGTGCATACTTGTAATCCCAGCTACTTGGGAGGCTGGGGCAGGAGAATCGCTTGAACCTGGGAGGTTGAGGTTGCAGTGAGCCAAGACTGCACCACTGTACTCCAGCCTGGGTGACAGATCGAGACTCTGTCTCAAAAAAACAAAAATACAGGCCAGGTACAGTGGCTCACGCCTGTAATCCTGGCACTTTTAGAGACTGAGGAGGGTGGATCACAAGGTCAGGGGTTCGAGACCAGCCTGGCCAACATGGTGAAACCCCATCTCTACTAAAAATACAAAAATTAGCCAGGCAAAGTGGTAGGCATCTGTAATCCCAGCTACTCAGGAGGCTGAGGCATGAGAATTGCTTGAACTCAGGAGGCAGAAGTTGCAGTGAGTGGAGATCATGCCACTGCACTCTAGCCTAGATGATAGAGCAAGACTCCATTTCAAAAAAAACCAAACAAACAAACTTAGCTGGGCATGGATTGTGCCACTGCACTCCAGCCTGGGTGACAGAGTGAGACTCAATCTCAAAAAAGAAAAAAGAAGGGGAGGAAGCCACTGACCAGCTCCTCTGATGAGCATGACAAGCTTTCCTCTTCTGAAGGCCCCGGCAGCCCTTGACTCTCCCAAGAGGGCCGGCTTGAAACTGGGTGGTGGGGTGGCAAACAGGGAGGCAAAGGACATTACTTACTAGGAGGTGTCTGGCTGGGCTGAGGACATCAGAGAATACCAGCAGTAATCATAGATGGTATCACCTTCCAGCATTCGAAGGACAGGGACCTGTTCAGAGACGTGCAAATGCCTGAGTCACTCGGAGGGAAACAGTGTCTGAGGTGCATGCCTCTAGCAGCGTTGTGGCAGATGGGGTGTGTATACGGAGCAGAGACTCTGTCTCAATGTTCAAGGGCGAGCTCAGACTTTAATGTCAGATTTAGCCACCAAAAGCCATATAGATTCATACTTTTTACTTTCTTTTAAAAATTTTTTGAGACAGAGTTTCATTCCTGTTGCCCAGGCTGGAGTGCAATGGCGTGATCTCGGCTCACAGCAACCTCCGCCTCCCAGTTCCAATAGATCCTCCTGCCTCAGCCTCCCAAGTAGCTGGGATTATCGGTATGCGCAACCACGCCATGCTAATTTTGTATTTTTAGTAGAGACAGGCTGGTCTTGAACTTCTGACCTCAGGTGATCTACCCACCTCAGCCTCCAAAAGTGCTGGGATTACAGGTGTGAGCCACCATGCCCAGCCTCATACTTTTTCTTTTTAAACACTTAGAGAGGAAGAAACAAATAATAATACTCCAACCCAGACACATATAACTAACCAGTAATTCAAATATTTACTGAGTACATGTTAGGTGCCATTTGATCCTTTAAAAAAAAAATTACCTAGGCATGGTGGCACATGCCTGTAGTCCCAGCTGCTAGGGAGGTTGAGGCATGAGAATCGCTTGAGCCCAGGAGGCAGAGACTGCAGTGAGCCGAGATGATGCCACTGCACTCCAGCCTGGGTGACAGAGTGAGAAGCTGTCTCAAAAATACAAAAATGAAAACAAAAAAAAGTAACCTCCCTACAAAAATAAAGAAAAAAAAGTAAGCAGTTCAAACATGCAAAGTATCTAATTAAAAAACCCTGTAACTCCTCTATCCAGCTGAAGAAAAAACTGTTTAAACCCCTTTCCTAACAGAAACTCTCCCTCAGAGGTAAACATTATACTGAATTTATCATTGTCATACATTTCTTTAGGACTATATTATACTTTATGTATTTTTAAGGCAGAGTCTCTGTCACCCAGGCTGGAGTGCAGTGGCACCACCTTCGCCTCCAGGGTTTAAGTGATTCTTGTGCCTCAGCCTCTCGAGTAGCTGGAATTACTGGAGTTCACCACCACACCTAACATTTTTTTCTTTTTTTTTATTTTACTTTAGGTTCTGGGGTACATGTGCAGATCAGGCGGCATTCTTCCATAGGTACACACATGGCAAGGCGGTTTGCTGCCGCCATCCCCCCATCACCGACTAATTTTTTGTATTTTTAGAAGAGACGTGGTTTCGCCATGTTGGCCAGGCTGGTCTTGAACTCCTGGCCTCAAGTGATCCACCTGTCCCAGCCTCTCAAAGTGCTGGGATTACAGGTGTGAGCCACTGCACCGGCCTAGGAATATATTCATATGGGAAATATGTGGAGAAAAAACAGTATCTAATGTTCTCTAGCAGGTCTTTATACTTAGTTTTTTCTTTTGTTAGAGACAGGGTCTTGCTCTATTGCCCAAGCTAGAGTGCAATGGCACAATCATCTCACTGTAACCTCAAACTCCTGGGCTCTAGCAATCCCCCAGCCTCAGCCTCCCTAGTAACTAGGAAGATAGGCACATGCCACCATGCCTGGCTAATTTTTAAAATTATTTTTTTTGTAGAGACAGGGGTCTACGTTGCTCAGGCTGGTCTAAAACTCCTGGCCTGAAGCAATCCACCCACCTCAGCCTTTCGAAGCACTGGGATTACAAGCATGAGCCACCATGCCCAGCCTACACCTAATAGTAATGATATCATATCATATGTATTCCTCCGTGATAGTGAGCTTTAACCATGGTAACACATTTTGCTGTAACTCATACATTTTCACTGCTGTATAGTACTCCACTCATGAATACACTCAAACTGATTTACCCTGCTTCTGTTGAGTCACTGATGTTGTTCTATTTTTTGGCTAGTGTGCATTAACATTCTGTACACATGTAGAAGCGTTTCTCTACAGTTTCTGCTGAGGAGTGAAATCACTGGTCTCTTTGCTATGCACTTTGCCAACTTTGTAAGATACTATAATGTCCATTTCTTTCCCAAAGCACTCATCGCAATGTCGTCTCCCACCAGCAGCATGTAAGAATCTCTATTCTAGCCTGGGCAATATAGCAAGACCTCAATTCTACAAAAAATTAAAAAATTAGGCACGGTGGCATGGTTGTAGTCCCGGCTGCTCGGGAGGCTGAGGCAGCAGGATTGTTTGACCCCAGGAGGCTGAGGCTGCAGTGCACCATGTTCACACCACTGCACTCCAGCCTGGGCAACACAGCAAGATCCTGTCTCCAAAAAAAAAAAAAAGGATTGTTCTTTATCCTCTTGGTATTGCCAGACTTTTACATATTTCTCAATTTGAAGGCGGTGAAATGTTGTTTCATTACAGCATAAATTTCTATTTCCATCATTACTATAGGAGAGTTTAGATATTTCCTCTATGCTTACTAGCCATTTAGGTATACCTTTTCATAAATTTTGCCTGTTTTCTTTTTTTTTTTTTTTTTGAGATGGAGTCTTGCTCTATCCCCCAGGCTGGAGTGCAATGGTGCAATCTCAGCACACTGCAACCTCCACCTCCCAGGGTCAAGCAATTCTTGTGCCTCAGCCTCCCAGGTAGCTGGGATTACAGGCACCCACCACCACGCCTGGCTAATTTTTGTATTTTTAGTAGAGATGGGGTTTCGCCATGTTGGCCAAGCTGGTCTCGAACTCCTGGCCTCAAGGGATCTGCCCGCCTTGGCTTCTCAAAGTGCTGAGATTACAGGAATGAGCCACTGCACCAGGCCAAATTTTGCCCATTTTTCTACTATGTGGTTGTGCTTTGTTTTTTGTTTTTTGGGGGTTTTTTGGTTTTTTTTGAGAGAGTGTCTTTCTCTGTTCCCCAAGCTGGAATGTCATGGCAGTATCTCGGCTCACTGCAACCTCTGCCTCCTAGGTTCAAGCAATTCTCATGCCTCAGCCTCCCAAGTAGCTGGGACTACAGGCAGTTGTCACCAAGCCCGACTAATTTTTGTATTTTTTAGTAGAGACAGAGTTTCACCATGTTGGCCAGGCTGGTCTCAAACTCCCGGCCTCAAGTGACTGCCCACCTCCACCTCCCAAAGTGGGGATTACAGGCATGAGCCACCGCACCTAGCCAGTCGTTGCCTTTTTCTTACTGATTTGTGAGAGATATTTAAATAGTCTGGACATCCGTCTTTCATCAGTTATCTGCTGGCCCTCAGGCTGATGTCAACCAGCCACGACTTCAGTGTCCACCTCTCTATGCTGAACCCACATATCCAACTGCCTGGTGGACAGTGCCACATAATCATCCCACAGGTTCCTCAAACTCAATTTGTCCATAATGGGCCCAGCATCTGCCACCATCAAACCTGCTGTTCCTCCTGGACTCCACATCCAGTGCTCAACCCTGAAATCTGAGTACCAGCCTTGACTGCTACCATCACTTTCTTTCCACTGCTGGTCCAACCCAATACCAAATCTTGCCAGTTCCTCCTCCTAGCCTTCCATTACCACACTGCTACCCCCGACCCACCTCTCAAGGCTCATCTCTATCTGCTCATTCCCTTAAAATCTGAGTCCCACTATTTTGACTCTCAGGTCCCACAAGGTGCCAACTCGCCACACTTTCAACCTGCTGGCTTTCACATGTCCTAGGCTCCAAGTCTGGAATATTCTTCCTTCATCTCCCTTAACGACCTCCTGGCTGAATCCTAATCATCCTTCAGGTCTCTTTGATGCTTCTTCCTCTGGGAATGCTTCCCTAACCCCTCCAGCTGAACAAGGCGCCCCTGTTCCACTTTCCTATGACCCTCGGTGCTCCTCACCCTGCTTCCATCATACCTATGGGAGAAGGAAGGAATCTCATCTGCCTTGCTCTTACCACTGCTTCCCCAGCACCTGGTGCAGAATCAGCAGTCAGTAAACATGGGTTTAATGAGCACAAGGAGGCAGGAGACTGTTTCAGTAGCATAAGGCCCAAAATAATAGGATCTTGAATTAAAGTAGCAGCAGTGGAACAGACAGATGTGGATGGATTAGGAAGATAAGGTGGACCTCATGGGATTTGGTAAGTAATTGGGAGGCAGAGGCAGGGGGCTCACTTGAGGTCAGGAGTTGAGACCAGTCTGGCCAACATGGTGAAACCCCAGCCTCCAAAGTAGCTGGGATTACAGGCACGTGCCACCACACCCAGCTACTTTTTGTATTTTTAGTAGAGAAGGGGTTTTACCATGTTGGCCAGGCTGGTCTCGAACTCCTGACCTCAGGTGATCCACCCGCCTCAGCCTCCCAAAGTGCTGGGATTACAGGCATGAGCCACCATGCCTAGCCTTTTTTTTTTTTTTTTTTTTTCTGAGACGAAGTTTTCTCTTATTGCCCATTTCTACTAAAAATACAAATATTAGCCAGGCATGGTGGCATATGCCTGTGATCTCAGCTACTTAGGAGGCTGAGACAGGAGAATCACTTGAACCAGGAAGGCAGAGGTTGCAGTGAATCCGGATCACGCCATTGCACTCTGGCCTAGGTGACGGAGCAAGACTCTGTCTCAAAAAAAAAAAAAAAAATTTCTCTTGACAAAAGAATCTCCCCCAAAATACATGAAGATAATTTGTTCACCATAGAATAATTTATGATATAATAATCCTGGAAACAACCTCAATGTCCAAAACAGAAGGTAAGAAAATTATCATAAGCACTCAATGCAATATCATACACCATTAAACATCATAACTGTGAAGACTAGACTACCATGAAAAACATTTAGGATATGATCGTTAAAAGGTAAAAAGGAATGTAGAAAACCATGCACTGTCTGATTACAACAGCATGAAAGCTTTCAGTATTTGAACAGAGCTTAGAAGGAAATGTAGAAAAATTCAGAGGGCTAAATTCTGGTGGCAGGTAATGATGATTTTTTTCTCTTTTTAACATTCCCATTTCTTTCTTTTTTTATTTTTATTATTATTTTTTTTTTGAGACGAAGTTTCACTCTTTTTACCCAGGCTGGAGTGCAATAGCATGATCTCGGCTCACCGCAACTTCCATCTCCTGGGTTCAAGTGATTCTCCTGCCTCAGCCTCCAAAGTAACCGGGATTACAGGTGCGTGCCACCACATCCAGCTAATTTTTGTATTTTTTGTAGAGACGGGGTTTCACCATGTTGGCCAGGCTGGTCTCAAACTCCTGACCTCAGGTGATATGCCAGCCTCGACCTCCCAAAGTACTGGGATTACAGGCGTGAGCCACCACGTCCAGACTTTTTTCTCCCGAGTAGCTGAGATTACAGGCATGGGCCACTGCGCCTGGCTAGTTTTGTATTTTTAGTAGAGACAGGGTTTCACCATGTTGGTCAGGCTGGTCTCGAACTCCCAACCTCAGGTGATCCACCCGCCTTGGCCTCCCAAAGTGCTGGGATTACAGGTGTGAGCCACCATGCCCAGCTCCCATTTCTCTTACAATTCTGCAATACTCAACCTCCCGACATTTCCAGAGTCTCTTCTAACTATCCCTGCCTTGAAACAACCTCTCCCCTCCTAAATTCTTTTAAGATGGCTGCACCACCATCTCCTAGCCTTAAGAAAACACCTTACAATTTGTACAGACAGCTCAAATGTCTGCAAGCCTCCAGTCTTTTTTTTTTTGAGATGGAGTCTTGCTCTGTCACCAGGCTGGAGTGCAGAGGCAGGATCTCAGCTCACTGCAATCTCCACCTCCAGGTTCAAGCAATTCTGCCTCAGCCTCCCGAGTAGCTGGGAATACAGGTGTGTGCCACCATACCTAGCTAATTTTTGCATTTTTAGTACAGACAGCGTTTCACCATGTTGGCCAGGATTGTCTCGATCTCTTCACCTTGTGATCTGCCTGCCTCGGCCTCCTAAAGTGCTGGGATTACAGGCGTGAGCCACCACGCCCAACCAAGCCTCCAGTCTTAACAGCTGCATGTCAGGTAAGCGTTCAGGGCCAGTCTTGGAAATGAGTACCTTTCTTCTTTTAACGAGCCAACAAGACTCACCCCTGCCGCAGATCACTCGAGGCCAGGAGTTTGAGACTAGCCTGGGCAACATGGAGAAATCCCATTTCTACTAAAAATACAAAAATTAGTCAGGCATGGTGGTACATGCCTGTAGTCCCAGCTACTTAGGAGGCTGAGGCACGAGAATCATTTGAACCTGGGAGGCAGAGGTTGCAGTGAACCAATCGCACCACTGCCCCGTGCACCCCAACTTTGGCAACAGAGTGAGACCCTGTCTCAAACAGAAAAACAACAACTACAAAAAACAGACTCATCCTCCCCCATCCTCCTATTAACCTCAAGAGCTAGAGAAGTCCTGCTCTTCTGGGTCATCTAACATCACCGCTACTTCTATACTGCTCTAAGCACACCCTAATCTGCCCCCCACACACACTCTTCCCAGCCCTCCCAAATTAACCAGGGCCTCTGAAATTCCCACTCAAGGATCTAAAAACCAGCTGGGCACAGTCGCTCATGCCTGTAATTGCAACATTTTGGGAGGCCAAGGCAAAGGAATCACTGAAGCCAGGAGTTTGAGACCAGCCTGGACAACCTACCGAGACCCCATCTGTACAAAAAGTACAAAACTTAGCTGAGCACAGTGGCACGGCCTATAGTCCCAGCGACTCGGGAGGAGTTCAAGGCTGTAGTGAGCTATGATTGTGACACTGTACTCTATCCAGCCTGGGCAACAGAGCGAGACCCCATCTCTAATAAAATAAATAATACCCCACTATATTTCTCATCATCTCTTCAGAATGATCAATTTGCCCCTGCACTGCCTGGCCCTGGCTGTCCCCACAGCCCTCTCAAGTTGAGATGGCTTTAATGTTCATAGCCAGCTGTCCTCAGTATATATCTAAGGACAGGAGGTGGCTGGGTGTCATTATGCCCCTGCTGTCAAACCCTAGTTCCTCTGCAGTCCTTGTCATCAGGCTAGCTTCCCCTGTTTTATCATCCTCCCTCATCCACTAAGACTTTACCTCCTAGTTCGTCAGCTCACTGCCCACAAACAGTCCTGTTATCATTCTTGGTTTTTTGTAGGTTTCTTGTGTTTTTTGTTTTTTAGGTGGAGTCTTGCCCTGTCGCCCAGGCTGGAGTACAATGGTGTGACCTCAGTTCACTGCAACCTCCATTTCCCGGGCTCAAATGATTCTCCTGCCTCAGCCTCCCGAGTAGCTGGGATTACAGGTGCCTGTCAACACACCCAGATAATTTTCATATTTTTAGTAGAGACAGGGTTTTACCAAGCTGACCAGGCTGGTCTTGAACCCATGACCGCAGGTGATCCACCTGCCTTGGCCTCCCAAAGCAGTGGATTACAGGCGTGAGCCACTGCGCCCGGCCTGTTCTTTTCTTGAAACAGGATCTGTCTCTGTCAGATCACAGTCAGCCAGGAGCACAGTGGTATGATCCTGGCTCACTAAAACCTCTGCCTCCAAGGCTCAAGTGATCCTCCCACCTCAGTCTCTCGAGTAGCTGGGATTAAAGGTATGAGCCACCGTGCCCAGCCTTTCTGATGTTTTTTTTTTTTTTTTGAGACGGAGTTTCGCTCTTGTTACCCAGGCTGGAGTGCAATGGCGCGATCTCGGCTCACCGCAACCTCCGCCTCCCGAGTTCAAGCAATTCTCCTGCCTCAGCCTCCCGAGTAGCTGGGACTACAGGCACGTGCCACCACGCCCAGCTAATTTTTGTATTTTTAGTAGAGACGGGGTTTCACC
>PVKV010027667.1:0-26117 GCA_004027835.1 Alouatta palliata | reverse complement strand
ACTATAAGGACACATGCACACGAATGTTCATTGCAGCACAGTTTACAATAGCAAAGACCTGGAACCAACCCAAATGCCCATCGATGATAGACTGGACCAGGAAAATGTGGCACATATACACCATGGAATATTATGCAGCCGTCAAAAACGATGAGTTCGCATCCTTTGTAGGGACATGGATGAACCTGGAAACCATCATCCTCAGCAAACTGACACAAGAACAGAAAATCAAACACCGCATATTCTCACTCATAGGCGGGTGTTGAACAATGAGATTACGTGGACACAGGGAGGGGAGCATCTCACACGGGGGTCATTTGGGGGGAAAAAGGGGAGGGACAGCGGGGGGTGGGGAGTTGGGGAGGGATAGCATGGGGAGAAATGCCAGATATAGGTGATGGAGAGGAAGGCAGCAAGTCACACTGCCATGTGTGTACCTATGTAACAATCTTGCATGTTCTTCACATGTACCCCCAAACCTAAAATGCAATAAAAAGTACATTAAAAAAAACAAAAAACATCTGGGAACCTTGTGACCCAGTCAAGTTGACACAAAATTATTGATCACAGGGTTATTCCCCAAAGATTTTAAATAAAAACAAATTTCACTCATTTTTAAATGCAACTTGAAACTAAAATAGAACTTTTGTTTCAGTTCTGTTTGTATAAGTAAACTCACTGATATTCAATGCTTTCTACATGTTAGATTTCAATTTTAGATTTCTAGTCTTTGGAAATGATAAGATTTAGTACCAGTCAATATATTCCACCTTTTGAAATACTTACTAAAATATTATGACAATGCCAATTCCAGCTCCTGGTATAATGCTCTCCCCTGAAAGTCCAATTTAACCTTCTTTTTACATGTGTAATCTTGCAAACACTGATGGGCATTTTGCATCCAAAGGGCTTTGTAATTAAACCTTTAGAGATTTCCTTATTGATGGTTTTCAGCTTTTGGTTCATCAGCAAATTCTAAATTCATTCTTGATGATCTTTTTTGCTCTAATAGTCATGCAATTTCATTTATAAATGAAACAAGTGGACTTTGATTACATACTCTTTGTAAAATCTGATGCACTCTGTTGAATCTGCTGTGTTCCTTTTGTATTTTAAAAGCAATAGCTGCAATAGGGACAGCTTGACCTTACCGTGAGAAATAGCATTTTATCATGAAACTTGGCAGAGCCTTCAATTTCCTCCCATCTAATATCTGTCAGTCATTCCCATTGTCCAGGAAACATTTTCTCTACTCTCCATGTGAAAGTTGTTATCTCTGGTGGCAGATACAACTTTTCTGAAGCCAGATCATTCTCATCCCACGGCTGAATCATATTGCTTTGTCGGATCCCTGTGGAAAACCAATCGTGCTCTTTAAAGTGTAGCTGGAGAGTCAGAGTGATACAAAAGAAAGACACTGGATCACTTGCACATACCATTAAGTTACTGCTCATTCCCCCTAAATTGTGTGCCAATCTCTCTGGGTCTGCTGCTGAACTCAGTATGAATAAAATAGAGATTGAAATGAAAGAAAGAGGTCCTGTTTACCAAACCATATTGTTAAGCTGGAAGGAATTTTGTCTAATTATAACCCATCGTTATAAGGAAAAGAAAGGTAAAGCCAAGACAGTTGACTTGGATTGACTTGGCCAAGACCACTCAGCTCATTAGTGTCAGAGCTGGGGCTGGAAAATATATTTTTGATTGATTTTCCTGATGTATAATTTGTGTACTATTGAATGCACAGAACTTAAGTGTCTAGTTGATGCGTTTTGATAAATGTATATACTTATGTAACCATACTCAACACACTAATCAAGATATAAAACAATTCATTGCCCCCAGGACTTTTCACATGCCCCTTTCTAGTTAGAAAGCAGAGGTTTAATTCCTTATCTGGTGTTGTGCTACCACTCACTCTTTCATCATTGTACAATGGCCAGTTGGTAAAAAGAGTCCATGGTTGGAAACAGGTGTATAGGTTCTCATTCCAGCTGCTACTCAATTAACTATATGACATTAGGCAAGTAGTTTTGCTGAGTTAGTATCTCTAGCTGTTAAAAGATGGGATATGAGTGCGAAAACACATTGTAAAGGTGATAAAACTTGTTTTTGATTCCTCCTTCCCCATTTCCTGAGATTCTTCTTACAGTTCCTGGGCTGTGAGGTGTTACTACGACTATCTAGCACCCATTTCATTTTTTACCTGATTTTGAGCTAGCTAGGTACCATGACAAAGGAAACCAGTCTATTTTATGCCAAGTGATTTTTCCTAGAAGTGCTTATATTTAATAATCATAGTGATGCCTATAGTTTATTGGGCACCTACAAAGTATCAGCCATGTGCTTAGCCTTCTGTATGTATTACCTAAAGGAGCCCTGCCTTACAGGAGCCCTGTAAGTTTGTTGTGTTTCATACAAAGCCAATCTGACGCTCATGGAGGTTAAGTTGCTTGCGGACAGTCACACAGCTGGTAAGTGGCAGAGTTTGGCACACTGGGAACCAGATGTGCCCAACTCCAAATCCAGAACACTTTCCCACTCGACTACTTTGACTCAGGGAACTCTTAAAGGTAACAGTAGCTTATCCCAAAGGAATGACTCTTAGAAGGTGGAATTTGAGGTAGCATGTCTTCGTAGTGGGAGAGTGACATCTGATCAAAGAGCTCATGGACACTTACGCATCACTCCGGTGCTGCCAGGGGGGTTACTCTCCTGATCCCAGGACCACAGTGAGAGGCCTGAGAAAGCCTGTTGAATAGTGCACTGTTTCGTGTGAGTGCAGCTGTGCTTAACTGTGTCTGGGACAATCTCATGCACTGAGGTTTTGACCTGTGTTTGATGGATCACATGAATTCTGGAGGGTAAGCAGTTATTATAGGGAATATAGCCTATAGAAAGTGAGATTCTGATCTATAGTGTATAATTCTTAATTAAATACAGCAAAGAAAAGAAAGAAATAATCACCCACTCATTCAAAGAGGTGAGTCTGGCTAGGACCCCATGCTGTAGCAGGGTGCTTATATCCTCCTCCTTATGGCATGAAGAGAGGTGTCCTGTTTCAAGAGTGTGAGCTAAATCTCATTCAAACACACAAAAAGATCTCAGGAAGTTTGGCTTGAGAGAGTACTCAGTCTCAGTTGGGGAGTCTAATTTCACATGCCTTTGCTTGCCATTGTCTGATTTGTAAGTTTAGCATAACACTCTTTTTTAAAAAGCCCTCTTGGCTATTAAGAATTTTCCTGCAGTTGTTCAGAGGAGACCATGAGAAACAAAAGCAAATCAACAGCTACAGGCACCAAATTAAATATGACACATATAATTCAGAATACACATCTCTGTGCATAGGATAAGCAGGCCCCAAGAAAAATAACAGAGGACTATTCTGCTGTGTGGTTTAGGGGAGGGGTCTGGCTCTATCTCGAGAGCATCTTAGACTCTAACTTAGTGCAGATTATGGCCCTTTTTGGGTAACTTCTTGACGTTGGACCCGCAGAGAGATACTCTTCAGTAAGGAATCAGAGTGCAGTCCTTCGTTTTGTTGGCAATACACAAGTATACATGCCAGGGCCCAGAGACAGTTTTGGATGGGCACTCATTTCTTGGCTGGGCTGATTCCAGAGACAATCCCTGGCCCTGAACTTTGGAATACTGAGACTCAATGGACTTGATTAGTTTTGCTGCTAGTGAACTCCCACACCTCCTTCTCATAGTTTAAGGAAAGCTGCCGGAGGTCAGAGGATTGAGAATTCACAAAATCAGATCATATAACGAGGAATTTCATGCACAAAAAAGTTAGTGGAATCTTTGAGTAATTGCTGGGATACAGACATCTGTACCTGGCCTGTGGTTTTGCCTGGCTAGTAGGGCACAGAAGTCTGCTCACTTTTGCCTCAAGTTTTAGCCTTTAATGACACAGGGATGTCAAGAGAATAAACTTCTCAGAGTCTGAAAGAAACAGAGATTGGATCAAGTTGTATTGTTCACTCAGGGATCCAAAGACGAGGCTGAGTCTTAAGAGGTGGCCACCATAGCCCAGGCTGAAATAACTTTCCAGAGAGCTAACTGACCTCCTGACCAAACCAATGAGCCAAAAAACCACTGAGGGCTGGAACCCTGAAGGAGCAAGAGGATCCCATATTTCAGCCTGAGGACTGGCTTTTTACACCTGCTAAATGTGTAGAAAACTGCATATGCACCACAGGATATGGTTTTCTTTTAAAGTTCACAAAATCTCTCCATGGTTTACCTAACTATGAATATTCATTTTTGGTCAATGTCCGAGAAAGTTTGTTTATGATTAATTCTGTATTTTGATCTCTCCATCAAAATACTGTTTCCAAGAGCCAGCAGCATAAAGGCACAAGGGCCAGCTGAATTGCCCATGGCCACACATGGCCCTTTAGGCCTGCGTTGCTCTTGATCATCTCCCCACTAACCAGGTCTGTGCCCACAAAAGCCTATGGTGGCCAAAGGAAGAAACTTCCCTCTACAGAAGTAGCCTAACCCAAGACAGAGTTCACTTAAGTGGCCATTTCTAAGGGGCATGGTTATTTGGTTTCCATTCTGTGCTCTCTGATACAGTGGGTCAAAAAGGTCCTTGGGTTTAACCAAAAGTTGCCCCGCCATGCCATAGTCCTCCATGTTTCTATGCCTCCATGCCCTCACAGGCCAAAGGACCCAAGGTGAATTGTGAGCTATTTTAATTTGGAGACAAATGACCAAGGGACCCTACACAAAGGGCCCAGTGTAATTTTAGTAGTCATAGGCCAACCTCAGGTTTCTCTCTTGTTCCTGAGCCATATTCCTGCATGACTTTGAGAAAATCAGTCTCCCAAAAGGAGCACAACTGGGTGTTGCCTGAGTTTTACTGATGTTGGCAAAGTTTAACACAATGACTGTATTTTTTTATGTAAAGGAGACAAAGAGTGGATTGAGACAAGCTTTCTCTATAATAACGAAAATCTCCTTTTCCATAGTAGTTGTGTGTCTGTCTTCACGAACATCGTAGTTTGGACTTACACTGATGTTTACTTCATGAAAAGAAAGAGATTTTAGAAAATTGATCTTGGTTATTTACTTTTTAACCAAGAACAGCTATTAACCCTCTAGGAGTTACATAAAACTCTTTAGATCCAAAATGCTACTCAAATAGAGGCACTACTAGTTTTGTATTTTTCTTCAGATTCGGAATCCTGTGTGCCTTTTTTTTTTTTTTTAAAGAAAACCGTGCATTCATTTTCTCTGAAAATGACTTCTTTGTGCTCCAGTTTTCTAGCTTAAAGATAAAATTGGATTCTTTGAAGAGGTTCAGAAACTAATTTTAAAAATCTAAGTCCCCATTAGTAAGTGACAGAGAGTCCTTTGGGTACCATTTATCCTCCCTAGTTCAAGGAACCACAACATTTTTTAAAAAAATGAAATCTTTCCTTATCATTTGATGTTCATCATTACCAAATTACATACTTTTTGCTCTTTTTGCCCATGAAAATTTCACTAATTCTGAGCAATTAAATGGAAAATGCATTTTCAATTAGTGTAATAAATCGAGTAATAAAGAATTCTTAGAGAAATATTTTTTTGTGTTTTTAAGTATATATTCTAAAATTCTGTAATGAACTCAAGCACTAAATATTTTATGAGATATGTAAAAGGTTTCTCCTCACCCTCCAAATTTTTTTTTTTTTGGGACACTCTTGCCCAGGCTTGAGTGCAGTGGTGTGATCACAGTTCACTGAAGCTTCAACCTTCCATGCTCAAGTGATCCTCCCTCCTCAGCCTCCCAGGTTGCTGGGACTGTAACCACACACAGCTAATTTTTGTTTTGTTGTTTGGAGACAGTCTCACTTTGTCACCCAGGCTGGAGTGCAGTGGCCTGATCTCAGCTCACTGCAACCTCCGCCTCTTGGTTCAAGCGATTCTCCTGCCTCAGCCCCATGAGTAGCTGGGACTACAGACGCACACTAGCACGCCCAGCTAATTTTGTGTTTTTAGCAGAACCAGGGTTTCACCATATTGTTCAGGCTGGTTTGGAACGCCTGAGCTCAAGCAATCCACCTACCTCGGCTTCCCAAAGTGCTGGGATTACAGGCATGAGCCACCATGCCCAGCCATCCTCCTAAATCTTAATTCTTTTTTTTTTTGTTTAATCTTTTTATTTTGGAAATTAAAAAAATACAGAACAGTATGAGGAATGCTAAACAACCTATGTACCCACTACTCATTAATCTTTTTTTGCTCTTAGTCTTTTTTAACTAAAAAAATTTACAGATTAAAGTCCTCTTTGTTTCCCATTCTGTCTCATCTTCTTCCCAGAGACAGTGAATATTATGAATTTAAGGTGCATTGTTAAAATATTTTTCAATACTTACATGCATTATTATGTATCCAAGGACAATATATGCTTGTGTGTGTGTGTGTGTGTGTGTGTGTGTGTGTCTTAGTACATTTTAAATGTACACCAGAAACACTTTATTCTACATAGTTTTTCTATATATCATTTTAGAAGTTTCTTTTTTTTAATGTAATGTTGATTGATCCATGGATATCTCTATAATGAGGGAGTCTTGTTTGTTTGCATTGTTTGTGGTATCTGATATATTTGGTATCACTTATGCCATTTTAGTTTGGTAGTTTTTGTTTGCTTTTCATTGCTCTTCTCATCTTCTATTGAATTGGTCAATTTTTCTTTATTTACTCTTCTAGATTAAAAGTTACATATTCTACTTTTGGTCCTTCAGTAGGTACCATTAAAATATTATTATACACAATTCACATTATTTTTGTTTTTACTTTTTGAGATTGAGTCTCTCTCTCACCCAGGCTGCAGTGCAGTGGTGTGATTATAGCTCAATGCAGCCTTGACCTCCTGGGCTCAAGCGATCCTCCCACCTTAGCTTCCCCAATAGCTGGCACCACAGGCTTGTGTCACCACACCTGGCTAATTCACATTATTTTAAAATAAATACTACAGTTTCTTTATATTCTCCTAAACAAGCAAGGAATTTAACACATTTGTATTTTACTCTATACAATCTCCTTCTGGCTCCCATGTTAGCTATTGTCTAGTGTTTTCGTTCTACCTTGTTTTTAAACATTGATTATTATTAGTAATTCACATATTTTCACCAGATTTCCCCCTACTTTTCTCACCATTGTTGAATTTCATCTTTCATTCTGCTTTTTTTTCTTTTTTGTTAACATCTTACTTTTGGCAGCTTTTTGGTGAGAGTCAGTTAACTCTCTTGGACTTTGGATGTATTAAAAATGGGCCAGGCACAGTGGCTCATGCCTGTAATCCCAGCATTTTGGGAGGCCAAGGCAGGTGGATCACGAGGTCAGGAGATCAAGACCATCCTGGCTAACATAGGGAGACCCAGTCTCTACTAAAAAAAATACAAAAAAATTAGCCGGGCGTGGTGGCATGCGCCTATAGTCCCAGCTACTCAGGAGGCTGAGGCCAGAGAATTGCTTTAACCTGGGAGGCAGAAGTGGCAGCGAGCCGAGATTGTGCTACTGCACTCCAGCCTGGGCGACAGAGCCAGACTCTGTCTCAAAAAAAAAAAAAAAGTATGCTGGTCACATCTGGTGATTCATGCCTGTCATCCTTTTGGGAGGCCAAGGCAGGCAGATCACTTGACATCAGTAGTTTGAGACCAGCCTGGACAACATGGCAAAACCGCATCTGTACCAAAAATATATATTTTAAAAAATTAGCCAGGTGTGCTGGCACATACCTATAGTGCTAGTATACCTTCCGCTACTCAGGAGGCTGAAGTGAACGTATCGCTTGAACCCAGGAGGCAGCCAGAGGTTGCAGCGAGCTGAGATTGGGCCACTGCACTCTAGACTGGGGAAGAGAGCAAGACTCTGTCTTAAAGGAAAAAAAAAAAAAGGAAAAGGAAAGAAAAAAGCATACTATTTTTACTCTTGCATGATCACTTATTTGGGGATAGAATTCCATTGTGTCAGTTTTCCTCCCTGCTGACTTTGAAGATAGAATTCATTCTCTTTTGGTACCTGTTGCTTCTGAGAATAAGTTTGTTGTCAGTCTAGATGTGTGATTGTTCGTTTGGAGATAATTTGCCTTCTCTTTCTGTTTGCTTCTAAGATTTTCTCAACAATTTGTAGTTTCACTCTAATGTGTTAGTATTTGAAAATTTTAATTTATGCTGCTCATGACTCCTTCTGATTTCTTTTATTCTGAGAAATTCTCACCATTATCTCTATTCTTCTAGAATTTCTACTAGAAATAGTCTCTTTTTTTTTTTTTTTTTTTGAGACAGAGTCTTACTTTGTCACCAGGCTGGAGTGCAGTGGCATGATCTTGTCTCACTGCAACCTCTGCCTCCCGGGTTTAAGCAATTCTCTTGCCTCAGCCTCCCTAGTAGCTGGGACTACAGGCGTGAGCCACCATGCCCAGCTAGTTTTTGTATTTTTAGTAGAGACAGGGTTTCA
This sequence comes from Alouatta palliata, assembly GCA_004027835.1. Lineage (NCBI taxonomy): Eukaryota > Metazoa > Chordata > Mammalia > Primates > Atelidae > Alouatta > Alouatta palliata. The sequence goes on along the minus strand of PVKV010027667.1, from coordinate 17,660 downwards.
CCATACTGGCCAGGATTACCTAGCCATAGATATTTCTTTATAGAAACACAAAATGGATCTGAAATTCCATCCGTTAGTAAATCTTGCTGCCTCACTGCCTGCTAGTTCTTCTAGAGAAGCTGACCAAGGATGGGCATAAAGGTGCAATGGGGACCAGCAATTCTGCTCTTTTCCATCAGTTGATTGACATTTTGTGGCTCTGGATGTAAAGTAATGGCCACACTTATGAATAATGGATATAATACTTAAGAAATTATTTAATGTATTTTTTATTCTCCCTAAATCGAGATGCCATATGGCTCTCTATCCTTTTAATCAATGGGTTTTAATGCTTCAGGGGCAGGGCAGTCACTGGCTACAACACCAAAGTCATCGCTCAGCTTTGACTGTCAAATGAAGCTTTTTATGTATTGTATCCCCAGGGAGAAAGTGCTGTTGAAAGCGAGGCTGCATCAAGAGAGAAAAGGAATTTCTAAATTTCCAAAGCTCCCTTTATGTATCATTTATTTCTAATCTTATTGGATTCCTATTAGAGAATGAGGTCTGTAAAATCTCCGCTTTTCATATTTTCTTTACAGCCACGTACATGATCGATTTTTGTAATATGTCTTTCTTTCAATTGATGTCAAATTCTTTAGCTATTAAAACGAGTGAGTTGATCATAATTTCAGTTCTTCTGTGTCTGTATTTTTTGTCTCCTAGATCTCACTGATTTGAAAGAAGTGTATTAGAATCTCCCACTCTAACTATACTTTATTTGTTCTTTTTGAATATTGAATATTCTTTTTGAATTTAAATCTTATTTTTATCAAAGGAATATTCTTTTGCTGTCAAATTATACTCTGATGCTGAAAACAACAAGAAAAAAAAGGCACGTCATTCCCTGCCATACTCCCCTCTTCCCCAAATTCTCACTCCCCAGAAGCAATCACTTTCAACTCTTTCTGCTTTATTTTCTTGTGGTTACCTACGTATTTTAAAATTCCATACAAATTTCGAAATTCTTAACTTTGGCTTTTAAATTTTAAATATTACCTGTTAATGTTCTACTTTGGAAAATGAGTTTCGAGGGAAATGAAGATAAATTCCCATATCCAATCTGCTAGATTTAAAATTTTTAAGGATGGGGGAAAGAGGAACAAGAGCAGTTGGTAAGATACATGGAACCTGGTTCTTCCTCTCCAGGCCAAAATCCCAGGTGGGAGTTTGATGAGTATTCAAAATTATGATACACTCTTTATTAAGCACCTATCATTCTAGTAAAAATGACCTTATGAACTTGCATTCTAATGGGAGAGCCAGACAATAAACAGATTTGGAAAATATATGTCAATTGGCACAAAAAGGAAAATGCTGTGAAGAAAATAATCAAAACAAGGTAGATGGGCTAGAGAGGGGGGTGAAGTGGGATCATTAGAGAAGGCCTGATTGAGAAGGTGGCATCTGAGCAAAAATGCCTGAAGTAGGTGAGAAAACTGGCTAAGTGTGTTCTGAGAAGAGCAGAAGGAAGGGCAAAGGTACGAAATGAGGTCACAGAGGTAATGCAGGGGCCCAGTGACAAAGGATGAGTCAGATTGTGTAGGATCTTATAAGCACTTCGGCTTTTACTCTGAGAGGGAAACTGCTGGAGGCTTTTGAATAGAGGAGCGATCTGATTTAAGTTTAAAGGGATCACTCTGGCAGTTGTATTAACTATAAATAGACTGAAGGGGGACACAAGGGGTGGAAGCTGGAGATGAGTGAGAGGTAAGTACAACTTGGACTGGAGTGCAGTGGTGAAGACGGTGAGGAGTGTGAATGCTGGATATATTTTTAAGGTAGAGCCAATAAGATTCGCTGATGGGTGAGCCTTGGCAATCTGAGAGGAAGAGAGCAGACAAGGAATTTTGACCTTAGGAACTGGAAGGATAGAACTACTTCCTTGGAGGTTGCAGTGAGCTGAGATTGCACCACTGCACTCCAGCCTGGCGCCTGGCAACAGAGTGAGACTCTGTCTCAAAAAAAAAAAAAAAAAAAAAAGAACTGCTACTTCCTGCAATGAGGAAGATTGTGGTAAGGAACGTATTTTAGGAGGAAAAAATTCAGCTGTGGATATGTCATGTTTGAGCTGCCTCTTGGTGATCCAAGTGAAACTGTGAACTAGACAGTTGGATATTTAAATCTAAAATTCACTGGAAAGGTTTAAACTGAAGAGTTATTAGCATAGATGGTATTTAAAGCCAGAAGACTGGATGAAAACACCCAGGGAGTGAGTGAGTTTGAAAGAGAAGAGGCCTAAGGGCTGAGCTCTGGGTTACTTCACACTTAGAGGTCAGAGGAGGAGGCAGGGAGGACTTGATAATGAAGTCAGAAAAAAACCAGGATTTCCAGGAGGCCAAGTAAAGAGTATTTCAAGGAGAAAACACAACTTGGTTAAATACTGCTGATATATGAAATAGGATGAGGACTGAGAATTAACTGCTTGATTTACCAACTTGGAGGCCTTGAGGAGAGGTGTTTTAGTGAAAAGGTAGCAGGGGTGGGAGGGAGGAGAGGAGATCCTGGAGGAAATAAAAATGGTGAATATAAATCGTATCACGAGATTTGCTGTAAAGGGGACCAGACAAGTAAGGGTGGTAGATGGAAAGGGATGGAAGAGGATGCTACATTAAGGTAAGAAATGAAATTCTGTGTGTTTATTTACTATTATTATTATTTTGACTTATTTTAGGGTTAGGGAGTACATGTGCAGGTTTGTTATATGAGTAAATTGTGTGTTCCTGGAGTTTGGTGTACAGATTATTTTGTTACTCAGGTAATAAGCATAGTACCCAATAAGTAGATTTTTAATCCTCACCTTCCTCCTACTCTCCACCCTCAGGTAGGCCCCTCCTGTCTATTGTTCCCTTCTTTGAGTCCATGTGTACTCAATGTTCAGCTCCCACTTATGAGTGAAAACATGTGGTATTTGGTTTTCTGTTTCTGAGTTAATTCACTTAGGATAATGACCTGGTCCAGCTACGTTGATGTTTTCGCAAAAGATATGATCTCATTCTTTCTTATGTGTGCATAGTATTCCGTGGTGTATATGTACCACATTTTCTTTATCCAGTCCACCGTTGGTGGGCATTTAGGTTGATTCCATGTCTTTATTATTGTGACTAGTGCTGTGATAAACATACATGTGCATATGTCTTTATGGTCGAATAATTTATATTCCTTTAGGTATATATCAAGTAACAGGATTGCTGGGTTGAATGGTAGTTCGGTTTTAGGTTCTTTGAGAAATCTCCAAACTACTTTCCACTGTGGCTGAACTAGTTTACATTTCTAGCAGCAGTGCATACAAGTTCCTTTAAGTGTTCCTTTTTCTCCACAACCCTGCTAGCATGTTTTTTTTTTTCCCTTCCTTTTAATAATAGCCATTTTGACTGGTGTGAGATAGCATCTCATTTTTTCATTTTGTTTCATTTTTTTTGAGACAGGTGCTAACTCTGTTGCCCATGCTGGAGTGCAGTGGCACAATCAGAGCTTACTGCAGCCTTGAATTTCTGGGCTCAAGCGATCTTCCCACCTCAGTCTTTCAAGTAGCTGGGACCACAGGTGTGTGCCACCATGCCTGGCTAACTTTTTAAATTTTTTGAAGAGACGAGGTCTTGCTATGTTGCCCAGGCTGGTCTCAAACTCTTGGGCTCAAGTGATCCTCCCACCTTGGCCTCCCACAGTGCTGGGATTATAGGCATGAGCCACCATGCCTGGTCCTCACTGTGGTTTTGATTTGCATTTCTTTAATGATTAGTGATGTTAAGCATTTTTTCATATGCCCGATAGCTCCTAGATCTGATAAACAAATTTGGCAAAGTTTGAGGATACAAAACCAATGTATAAAAATCTGTAGCATTTCTATAACCAGCAATGCCCAAGCTGAGAGCCAAATCAAGAACACAATCCCCTTCACAACAGCCACACACAAAAAATAAAATACCTATGAATACAGCTAACCAGGGAGGTAAAAGTTCTCTACAATGAGAATTACAAAACCCTGCTGAAATCAGAGATGACAAACAAATGGAAAAACATTCCGTGCTCATGGACTGGAAGAATCAGTATTATAAAATGGCCATACTGTGCAAAGCATTTTACAGATTTAATGCTATGCTTATTAAACTACCAATGACATTCTACACAGAATTAGAAAAAAATTTCTAACATTCATATGGAAACCAAAGAAGAGCTCGAATAACCACAGTAATTCAAAGCAAAAGAATAAAACTGGAGACATCACATTACCCAACTTTAAACTATATTGTGGCCTTGTAGTATACTTTAAAGTTGGGTAATGTGATGTCTCCAGCATGGCAGTGATACACAGTGTGGTAGTGGTACACAGACACACAGACCAATGGAACAGAATAGAGAACCCAGAATTAAAGCTGCACACCTACAACCACCTGATCTTTGACAAAGTCAACAAAAACAGACAATGGGGAAAGGAATGAAAACACCAGGCCACAAATGGTGCTGGATAACTGGCTAGCCACATGCAGAAGACTGAACCTGGATCCCTTCCTTTCATCATATACAAAAATTAACTCAAGATAGGTTAAAGACCTAAATGTAAAACCCAAAACTGTAAAAATCCTGGAAGACAACTTAGGAAATTCTGGACATAGGCCTTGCCAAAAGATTTCATGACAAAGGTGCCAAAAACAATTGCAGCAATCATAAAACTTGACAAATGGGACCTAATTAAACTAAAGAGCCTCTACACAGCAAAAGAAACTATCAACAGAATAAACATACAACCTACAGAATGGGAGAAAATAAACTATGCCTCCAACGAAGGTCTAATATCCAGAATCTACAAGGAACTTAAACAAATTAACAAGCAAAAACAAAGATCCCCATTAAAAGATGGGCAAAGGACATGAACAGATACTTCTCAAAAGAAGACCGACACAGGGCCAACAAACATGTAGTATGTTTAAGTGTTATGAGACTTAATTAGTAGTGTGAAAAAGGTAATGACAGAGAAAAAAGGGGAGATCCCAATTGTTGGCAATGGGCTCTAATGCTGAAGTGGAGGAATGTTCCTTAGAGAACTGATTGCTTGTCCATAAGAGGGAAGGCAGAGTCTATGGACACAGTTATCAGAACTGGGTAGAGGTGCTGGTGCAAGATTGTGTTTTTTTTTCCTATTGTTTTTCAAATTATCAACAAATTGGATGAGCTTGGATCGAATGAATTGGTTGAATTGGATGGAAGTGAATATAGGTGAGGAAGTGCTAGGGGTCTGAGGACAGAAAAGAACAAGGGAAATAAGTCATGGAGGAGAGTGGGAGAAAAATGGTATAGGGCAGCATTAAGAGTCTCCTGGAGATCAGTGACCTTGAATGTGAAACGAGACAAGTCTTCACAATGGTGAGCTTTTCTCCAGCACACACTGAGCTGTGTGCATGTCAGCCTAGAGAAGAGTTGATTTGAACAGGGTCAGATGTTGCCAGGTAACTCCAAGTGTGTAATCCCAGAGTAACAGGGTTTATCTTTCACTTGTGTGAGTGCAGACCAGGAGGGCTTTAAGCTCCATTGATCCAGATAGGTTGGAAATGGCTGAAGAAGTGGAAGTGGATGGATAGAGAGCAATGTTGTTTTGTCCTACAGAATGTTGCACATGTCTATGGATCAGATAATGCAACCAGGAAAATTTGTCCCGAAAAAGGGAACAGAGAAATTCTAAGGATACCAATCAACCAGAAAAGAGATCATGTGGATTGGAGATAAGAAAGACTTGCAGCCCAGAGGCTACTTCAAGGATGACAGATGCCAGTTGTGAGTGTTACCAGAGTTTCTAAAATAATCAGGTGGGGCCGGGTGTGGCAGCTCATGCCTGTAATCCCAGCACTTTGGGAGGCCAAGGCTGGTGGATCACCTGAGGTCAGGATTTCCAGGCCAGCCTGGCCAACATGGTGAAACCCCGTCTCTACTAAAAATACAAAAATTATCCAGGCATGATGGCGTGAACCTGTAATCCTAGCTAGTCAGGTGGTTGAGGCAGGGAGAATTGCTTGAACCTGAGAGGCGGAGGTTGCAGTGAGTTGAGATCATGCCACTGCACTCCAGCCTGGGTGACAGAGCGAGACTCTGTCTCATCTCAAAAAACAAAACAAAACAAAACAAAACAAAACAAAACAAAACAAAACAAAACAAACAAAACAAGAATCAGGAGGTAGGATTGGGTCCTGACTATGGTGTCCAGGTTGGAGCCTACATGGTGGTCAATAGCATGGATGTGGAGATGAGCACATGGACCACCACCCTCCTTCACTCCTGCTGTCCTGCCACCACAAATGCACAGCTTACCCCTTAGACCCAGGAACCGTCTGGGCAAGAAGAACAGGGATGGAGGATGCATCCTGAAAGATGGGGAAATTTACCGCAAAGACACGGAGTGAGACAAAATAAAAGAATGTTTTATACTGGAATTGAGTTGCCTTTTAATTGGGAAGTTGAAGTTCTTCCCCCACCCCCTCACTTTGATTCAGCTCGAAAGTCAGATGACATCACTCATGGGAAACAAAGGAAAATGACATACTTTTTTTTTTTTTCTCATTTGATTTGCAATTACTAAACTATCTGGGTACAGACATTTTGGATTATTCAGAGAATTAAAACATACATATTACTTCTGTTCCCCTGTGGTAATTAAAAGTTGGCCATGTAAGAAAATATTAAAGTATGGAGAAGTCTGTAGAAAAAGGGACTAGATCCAGACATTCTAGGGGAATATCAACCAGATGCTAAGTCAAGCCATGAAGACAGGGTGAAATCACTGATGAGTAAGAAGCAAAGCCACTTGTCAGCTGGTATTAAATGTTGACTTCTCCCTAGTCTTTGTGTCTTGGTCAATACCAAATGTGAAAATGTTTGCTCTTAAGTTCACTCTAGGAAAGTAGCCGTCAAAAACATGCTTTACTTTTCTTTCTTTCTTTTATCTTTTCTTTTCCTTTTTTTTTTTTTCTTTAAGCAAATACTGTCACAGACTTTTGATCATCACATACATTAGGGAGATTTCCAGTTTTGGACTTCGACCCTGGCATGTATTAATGATTCCCCCCACATCACTCATCAGCTGTTGGGGTACATTCCTGATGTTACCATGGCCTGAATGTCCAGTGTCCTGTGCATTGATAGTGCCACAACTGTTTGAGAATTTTGCCTTTATTCAATCTGAGCCAAAGACCGCTGCAGCTCAGGGGAATTGTGTACTCAAAATTGGAGGGAAAATAAGGGCAAAGTGGTTTGACCAAGGACTCTGTGCAGAGTTCAAAGTGTATTTATCCACTAACCCAGTGAGAAGAAAAGGGCGTTGAGGAGGCTTCCCTGTGGAATGCAAGGCAATAGCACTTGAGAAAATGGGTCATCCAGAATTATCTTGGGTCACATCTTTACTTTCACCGGGGCTCAGGTTGGCAGAATGTTCCTCCTTGGAACTGGAGCTGTTTTATGTTAAATGGCATCTGGATTTGGACAAATCTGCTATTTTTCATGCTGTCTTACTCCATTTAGGCTACTATTAAGTAATATCATAAACTACGTAGCTTATAAACAACAGAATTTTATTTCTCACAGTTTTAAAGGCTGAGAAGTCCAAGTTCAAGAAGACAGCAGATACGGTTTCTGGTTATGGCTCATTTTTTGGTTCACAGAAGATACTTTCTTGCTGTGTCCTCATATGGTAGAAGGGGCAAGAGGTTTCTCTAGATCCTCTTTTGTGAGGGCACTGATTCCATTCATGAGGGTTCTGTCCTAATGACCTTTTCACCTCCCAAAGGTCCCACCTCCAAATATCTCATATTAAAGATTAGGCTTCAACATATGAATTTTGTACAAACCAGTGGCTCTCAACTCTGGCTGCATATTAAAATATTAAAATAACTAGGGAGCTTATAAAACTTAGAGAATCTCTGGGCATGCAGACAATGGTTTTTAAAGAGCCTCACGGGATTCTAACGTGCCACTAAAGTTTCTCCGCTTTGGTTCATATCATCATCAGAGGTGCTTGTCAAAAATGCCCATGTCCAGGCCCTGCTGATGCCATATTGAATCAGATTTCTTTGAGTGGAAGCCCAAGAATCTGCATCCTAGCAAAGCGTACAGGTTACTATGAACAATTTTGAGAACTACAGTTCTAGACCAATAATTCTCAAACTTGGTTGCACATTGGAAGCACTGAGATAATTTAAAAAGTACTTATAGCCTGATCCCACCCCCAGATATTCGGATTGAGTTGGGATGGGGTGTGGCCTGCTCATTAAGATTTTTTTAAGCTGTTTAATGTCCAACAAAGCTTGAGAGCCAGTGGTAACTGGACTAGTAGCATCAGCATTATCTTTTGAGAATTTGTAGAAATGCAGATTCTCAGGCCCCACTCAAGATCTACTGAATTGAAAACTCTGGGAGTGGAGCCCAGTAATCTGTGTTTTAACAAGCCCCCAGGTGATCCTGATATGCAGTAAGGTTTGAAAACCAGGAGTTTAGACCTTACCAATTAGCACTAATCAGCTGGCAAGCGTGAATGGATCACATCATCTGGTGGGTACTTTCGACTCTCAGCCCAGTCAATTTCAGCTGGGGGTTAGGGAAGGCTGGCAGAAACACCCCTGTTTGAGAGGTGCCCAGTGCGATGCGGTTTGCCCAGAGAGGTCAACCTCAGGGTTCATGAAGAGCTCTGATATCTGTCCTGAACAACGAACTGGCTCTTCCTCAATTGAAAGCTGTGCTCCACAAAAAAGGAGCCCAGATCACCATTCAGGGCAACCCAAGGGCTTTCCACAGCTGTTCCTAGGCTTTGGTGCTAATAACCACTAGCCACTACTTGCAGTGGCCTGTTAAAATTCACTTTCCTGAGCCCCACACCTGTAGTTTCTGGTTCTCTGGGCATGTTTTGATCCCAGTGAGAAGCTTCTTTGGTCCCAAACTTCCCAAATCCCATCACTGAATTTCTATCCGGCTTTGAAGTGCCACTGTGGCACCCCCACCCTTGCCTGGGAAACTTTGCTGAATGAAAAGTCCAATTAGCTTTACCTGACCTTAAATGCATGGAACAGAGACAGATCACAGTGGGGCCGGAAGCAACAGGTTGGAGAGGCTCCTTCTGGTTAGAAATCCAAACCTCTGCACATATTTGGCCTCTAGGCGGCGCCAGCCCTTCAAAAAACAAGACTTTATGTAACAGATTGGCAGTTTGAACGTCTATATAAATGTCATTCTTTAAAAATAAAGTTGAAACTCTCAGTTAACTCAAACAGGAGCAAATTAAAAAGTAGAGTGAAGCATGTATTTCATGAACACAATTCATCAGCTGTCTTTGGTACTTCAAAATGATACGTTTTCTCCAAATAACTGGCACCCTCCCACTGGCTCTAGCTACATAGTGACAAAACAACAGATCAATTCACTTCAGTGAAGAAGACAAATCCAGTCAGTGAGGACCGGCTTCATGTGACTCACACACCTGGGGACAGAATTCTATCTATGCCACCAAATACATAAGCCAAGCCACTACACCATGACTGAGGTGTTGAGTTTATCCTCCAAAACAGATTTTTTCCATCGAGGAAGTTTTGTCTGGAGAGTCTCAATTGTTTTGAACATGATTATTTTTCTTATGAACTCACCAGGAGGGTCCTTGAAATGCCACTTTTCAATAGAGTTTTAAGGGTAAGTCTGTAACACATAAAGCCATCTCATTTTGAGAGCTTTGTATCCTTGTGTGTTAATGCAGAATCTCAATCTTAGCTTCAAAATAGAATCACTTGGGGAGTTTTAAAAAATCCCAAGGCTCAGGCACATACCCCAAACCAATTACATAAGGATCTCTGACGTTGGGACCCAGCCAACAGTACTTTTTCCAAGCTCCTTAGGTGATATAATATGAGGCCATCTTTTTGGTTCCTCCACTTTCCACTTGCAGCTGTTTCTCCCATGGGGCTGGGTACAGTAACCAATCTCCAGTACTTACACTGCTTTCCCCCAGTTCCTTTTTCTCCTTGGGTGTGCCCCCAAACTTCATGCAGACCAATGCCTGTGAGCACGTCACACGCCCTTGAGATTCTGCGCAGACCTATTTGAAGTTCAGTGGTAGCCACATCTTGACCTCAGTTTGGGGCCCTACACCATCGACTGGTAGATATGAACAGTACCTCATAAGTTGTCTAGTATGGTGGCTCCCAAATACCAGTCCTGAGATGAATTCTCATCCTGAATAAGAATAATCCAAGGATCTCGTTTAAAAAAGTATGTGTGTTAATTTTTTAACAGATTGGGAAACAGAGCTCCACAGAGTTCTACAGAACAACCTGAAAGCTGTGTTTTAACAAGCTAAGCTTAAAGGAAACTGATCTGGTCCAACACGGCCAACACACAGCAGTAGCACAATCTCAATGACATATGCCTTGTTCAAGGAAACTTGGCTAGTCAGGAGGAGAGACAGTATTAGAATCAGGTGTCCTGACTCCTGTGAAAAGAAGTCATGCTGTGGACAAATACAGTTTTGCATTTCAAAATTAAAAAAACAAAACAAAACACATAGCCAATGAATTTTCTTGCCAGTCTTACCAGTCAGACATTAGAGAAAGAGCAAAGTATCCTGGGAAATCAGATCTGGGTCCTAGCCCCTGCTTGGTTACATAAGCTGTGTGGTTTGGGCCAAATATTTTTATCTCTTTGAACCCATTTCTTCATCTTTCCAGTAGTGGTAATAGTTGTTTCATAGAGTTGTGTGAGGATTAAATGATACAACATATCTAAAAGATGGATAGTGGAGGTTGGTACTGAGTAAACAAAACTGGTTACTACAACTTCTGCTATTATGATGATGATTGTTAACGTTAATCAGCTTTTGTCTGGCTTCAGGATATGGTAGAAAGAGTCAGATGTTGGCCCAGAAGGATTTTCCATGTTCTTTTAGTTTAGTGATACTTGAGGCCCTTGTCCAACTCAGCATGTCAGAAAAAAACCTGCGGGAGCCTGAAGTTTTTGTTTGTTAGATATATTTTTTTTTGATTATAAAGGAAATACACATCATTGTGGAGAACATAGAAACGTTCAGACTCATTGCAAAATACTGCCTTCATTCCTCTAAGTCAAAAGTAGGATAATACTGTCCATATAATTTTATTTATCTTTATTTTCAAATTAACATTTCCTATGTTATTAATTTTTTTTACTATATCACTTTAATAGCTGTATTATATCTAATCATATAACTGTATTTATTTTCTGATTATTAGACATTTATGTTATTTCCAGCTTTGTTACAATAATTAACACTTTGATGAATGTCTTTGTAGATACAGTATTTTTTCTGAGTTTCTGATTATTTCCTCAGGACTGAGTCCCACAATGAGAGTTAAATGATTTGCACTTTTAATGATTCTTGCTATGTGCTGCCAAATTACTTTCTGGAAAAGTTGTACTGATTTGTTTGTGTACTAGAAGCCAATGACACTACCGACTTTGAGTGTTTTATTTTTTCTAATTTCACAGGTTAAAAGCAAGATCTCATTTTAGTGTATTTTAAAACATTTACCAGTAATATTAGATTTTTTATATTTATTAGTCATTTATATTTTGTTCCCTGGAAATTATTCATTTACTTGACCTATTTTTCTCTTGGAACTTAGTGATTTAGTGTCTTCCTTATCAGATTATATGAGTATTCATGCAGAATTGACAGATAACTTTGTAGGCCTCTTTTTGTAGATCTTTTTAGCAAATCTATAGTGCAATTAGTATGTACGTCTCTCTACTATCATAAAGCTTTGCCAACTAAAGGAAATAACACACAAATTGTATAGAACTTGGGACATCAGCTCCGGAGCAGCCAACATCCCATGTTTCCCATAAGCGGTAGTGTGGTGGAATGGCAAGGTTTAGAGTTAGATGGATCTGAGTCTAAATCCTGGTTTTGTTGCTTACTGGTGTTGCATTCTTGGTTTTGTTGTTTTATTCTGAGTCTTACTTTCCTTTTCCATAAAATGGAAATTGTATGTCTAGTTTCAGGGCTTATGTGAGGATTTCAAGAGATGGGGCTGATATTAACACCCCAACACATGTATCAGTGCCCTCAGGGTCAGGCACCAGAAACTGTAGTAATGGTCCTAAGGGATCCAGGTCCCTGGCCCAGAACTGGCACCCAGAGTATTGGTGACCTGGCCTGGCCTGGTGGCTTTGGCTCTGTGGAGCAACTTTAATGCTGGTTACACCAGAACCAGGGGCTTAGTGGACAGCAGAGACTTTGGCTACAGAGATCTCTGGACGTATTCCGAGCTAAAGAAGAGGGAAGCCATATATCCCATGTGGCCATGGAGAGGACTGATTTTGAACGCATATGAGATGCTTTTTGGAGACTCCCAAAATTAGAGAAGGGAAATGATTTTGCAGGGGCTAGAGCCAGAGAACTATTGCTTTCTACTACTGCTATCGTGACCCTACTTTAACATCATGCTATGTGGCTTATGGGTAACAAACAGACTGAGAAATGGAGGTCCCCAGAGGTGTAATGACTTGCTCAAGATCTTGTAGCACGTCATCTCCAGACTCAGGATTTTCTAACTGCTTGCTCCCTAACCTTTTTTCTCCATTGCCTGTAAATTTACCTAAGTCACCAAGTAAATTTACCTAAGTCAGCAAATTTTTACCTTAGGTGGTCATACATCTGTATAAGCTAATTGAATTTCTTGGAACTGATACAAACACTGAGGCTGGAATGAGGGAAGAATCACCTTATCCTCTTAAATCAGGTTCAACAGGGAAAGGATACTGGGGAAATTCAGAGTAGGGCAAGGGACCCAGGGGAGGCCCAGTGGGTTCTGAGGCTTCTTGAAAGGGTTGGATGCCTCTAAGAGAGGTCTAAATGGATTCTGATGTTTCCGGTTTAAACTTACACTCTAAGCCATGTTGAAAGTGCCCCTGTTTAACCCCGGGCTACCTAGGGTATTACAGGTGAGATGCCAGGTGTAAGCTAGGTTAATGTCATCCCCAGGGCTGATGGAAGGGATAGACACCAGAATCACTGAATTCTGCCTGTTTTTCACATTTGAAGACTGTCCACACAGAAAAGCACGTGGAGCAGAAGTCACATTTCAGATGAGTAGAGCAGAAACCCTTTGTGGAGTAGCATTACTGGATTATTTTTATCTGCTCTATCTGGCAAGTTTAGGAGCAACTGAGGATTTACTTTAATGGAACCATTTGGTTTAGCTGTCTACAATTAATTGATCAATTTCACAGGTTAATTGGCTTAGGGCTTCATTTCAGTTTGTGGTATAGACTTTGATCATCACCGGAGTTATTTCTTATGCTTCTAATTTGTTTCAATTACGGCACTGAGATGCTCAGCAAAAATGGGTGGAAACGATTTCTCTTCTGAGAGCTGCTCTTATTTTAGTTGTGGGTTGAAGAGAACAGGCATGACTGCCCATGGCTGGCCACACTTTTGAAGGTCAGAGTACAAAATGGTCCTGGACAAGTCCCCTTCTGCAAGTGGCCTTCTGTAGCACCTTTGTGTGTGAGAATGAATGCTGTCACAAAGGCAGCAGTGTGGATTGAGGCAGTGAGGGAGTATAAGGAGAGGGCAGGCAAAGCAGTATGGGGACAGTGGCTGAACAGGCCCATTGCTCACTGGGCCAGGATAGGGCTGTTTGGTGTTCCCCAAGGTAACCTGTTGCCAGGAGGACAACAACTTCTCCATGACAACGCTGGAGCAAGATCCCTGGCTCTGCAAACAGGGTCAGAAAAGTCTGCCCTAGCTTGGACTTGCTGATTAATGAACATGCATTTGCACTACAATTGTTTCAGGAAGGGTGGAGGGACAGAGGGCACTGACCAGCTTCCTAGCCTCTCCAGCCACCAGCTCCTTGACAGCCAACATTTTCTGTCCAACCACATACACTGGAGCTGCCATTTTTAAATTGTTGCCTGTTTTGAGAGGTTCTTTGCTCTCTCTGTAATTTGTAGGACTGAAAGTTATATCCAGAAAGCTCCTTGGGAAACAGATTTAGAATCGGCCTGAAATTTCCACTGTCAGATGGTCTTTCACTGTCCCCTTGACTCAGTTTCCTCACTTGTAGTAGAATCAATTCCTGTTACCTAAATTTGGGTGGATTTATGAGATCACAGTGCTCAGTCACACTTGCTGTAACTGTCTTGATACTCAAATTCAAGCCCTCTGAATTATGACACTAGCATATTGTCTGCTCATGGTCACTTTTGTTTCTAAGCACTTAATCTCCTAACAGGAACCCTAGTCCTTTCCTCTCCTGCAGAGGTCATCAGAGCACACAAGGTGGCAGCATTCCAGGTAGGATTTAAGGCATCCAAGAAATCCTGAATGCAAGATGGTTTTCCGTGGCGTTGCCTGAAATTCCACCTTTTTGTAGAGCTTTGTTTGGAGTTTTATGATAATATAATTTCTCTTGGGAGGATATTTCCAATCAGGTGTAACACCTGGAAGTGATGGGGAATCAAAACAGACAAAACTGGGGGCGGGGGTACCCCCATCACATTGCTTCACAATTACGTCTAGAGCCACCCTTTCCAAACTTCTATGGGAAGCTAATACATTATTTGAAAAAAGGTTCTCATAGCCAAGTATGTTAGGGAAACATTGAGTTAAATTGAATAGGTTCCTTTTCTGAACTATTGTTTCATGTATCAAATTTGGAAAACTTGCCCAGAGCAATGTGGTCACTGAGCAAGATCTTGTTCTATCACTCTTAACTACTCGGAAGACTAGAAATCTCTCCTTCAGTTTTAAGATTATACTATTTGCTTATTATGAAGCAAATTAATGTCAATTTTTAAAAAAGGCTTAGTTTCTTTCTTTCCCTCCCTCCCTTCCTTCCTTCTCTTTTTCCTTCCTTCCCCCTCTTTTTCCTTCTTTCCTCCCTTTTCTTTCTCCTTTCTTTCCTTTCCTTCCCTTCCCTTTTTCCCTTTTCCATGCCGCTACAATTTCGCCTCGCCTTCCCATTTTCCATTCTTTTCCTTCCCTTTTTCCTTTCCTTTTCTTTTTCCTGTCCTTCCTTTCCATTTTCTTTCCCTTCCCTTTTCATTCTTGTCTCACTGTGCTGCCCAGGCTAAACTCAAACTCCTGGTCTCAAGTGATCCTCCTGCCTCAGCCTTCTGAGTAGCTAGGACTATGAGTACAGCGGCTGGCTAAGGCTTAGCTTCTTAATTTGCAAAATTGGAGTCATAACACCTGTCTCATCAGGTTGTTCTGAAGATTGAAGGCGATGACTTAAAGCAGCTGTCACAGAGTAAGCACTCAAGTTATAAAACTTAGGGAGCTGAAAACTATTGAATCAAGATTAATGTTAGTCCTGTTAGTCACAATAATAAAGATTGTAAACAAAGGACAATACACCGCCCATCCCAGCAACATTGATACTACCATGTGTAAGGTTCAGAATACATAGTATCTAGTACCCGGTAGATGTTTTGACATATTTACTGAATAGATGGGTAGAGGAACACCTGTCTGCATTTGTCTCAAATTCAATCTGTATCAATACAGAGCACATGAGGCTGACTCCCGCATATTAGCTACAAGAGCTCAAAGGTTGGAGAACTTTTTATCTCATCGAATAGTTCAGAGGTAGGCTGGTAGTCTAGGGTGGGTATACTGCTCTCTGCCCGAAGAAGGCATCCAGAGCCCTGGGTAGGCTGGTCTGCTCTGCTGTCTTCAGTGTGAAGCTTCCATCTGGGTGCAAGGCCGCTACCGTCACTGTTTCAGCCAGCAAGACCGGAGAGAGGAAGACAAAAGTAAGTGGCTTTGTTAAAAAGATTCTGTGCACCAGAACTTAGTCACATGACCATATTCAGCTCTAAGGAAGGCAGGGATGTTAGTTCACAGCTGCTCAGCTAAAGCTTGGGTGCTCCTGTCACTGAGAGGAAGAAGGTGATAGTGGATAACGCAGGCCAGTTAACAGTCCCTGCCTCCAAAACCTAGCCCAATTCTATACCTGGAACTGGAAAGGAAAGGCGCTGTCAGTGATCGTTGTCCATTAGCGTCAGCATGTCAATCCTATAGTGTTGGCTTGGGGTATTTTCTTCTATTTTGGGATTTCTACTTCAAGAGATTTAGATAAGCTGGAGTGGATTTGCAGAATTTCAACCTGAATAGTTAGTGATGGGATAGCAATCCAAAGGATATGAGAAATCTTTGGAGGAATTAAGTCTTTTTAACCTGAAAGAGAGAAGATTTGGGACAACAGGTTTCTGTCTTTAAGTACATAAGGACTTCCAAGTTGAAGAAGAGTTAGGAGGGGCTCACGCTTTAGTCTCTCTGGTACCTTTCCACCCCACCTCTTGCACTGGTCGACAACCCTGGCTTTTGAACCTCTTTTTGTTCCTGTAATGCATCACATTTTCTCTTGCTTCTGGGCCTTTGTCCACGTGTTCTCTCTGTCTGAACCACTCCCAATTTCTCTCTTCCCACCCAGATGTTATCTGGTTATTTCCTGCTCATCCTTCAGGTCTCACCTTAGACATTCTGAACTTTGGGAAACTTTTCCTCACACCCAAGTCTGTGACCAGTGCCTGTCTTCCATATTTCTTCATTATAACTTACCACACTCTATCATCATTGTGTAATCGGGTGAATTTACCACTTACCACTCTCACTAAAATACAGGCTCCATAGATTTCCCTGCAACTCCATTATGTCTCTGGTTGTCAAGAACTGCAACTTCTGTTTCAAGGGACCAATCACTGTTATGAGCTGTTGAAAAGGGAGAGAAAGAAAAGTTCAGTGATGGTAGCTTGGGTGGCATGGTAGGTTGAATAGTGTCCCCCAAAATTCACATGTACCCAGAACCTTGGAATGTGACCTTTTTGAAATAGGGTCTAGATGGAATTATTTAAGATGAGGTAGCAGTGGATAAAAGTGGGCCCTAAAACCGATGATTGATGTCATGAGACAAGGAGAGGATGCAGAGACACACACACACACACAAAAGAAGCCTCCGTGAGGATGGAGGCAGAGACGAGAATTACGCTGCCACAAGCCAAGGAATGCCTGTGGCCTTCAGAAGCTGGAAGAACAAAGGATTCATTTCTAGAGCTTTCAGAGGGATTGTGGGCCTGCTGACAACTTGATTGCAGACTTACAGCTGCAAGAACTGTAACAGAATACATTTCTGTTGTTTTAAATCACGCAGTCTATGCTAGTTTGTTACGTAGCCTTAGGAAACAAATACAGATGACTCAGGGCAAGATGGACCTCTTTGCTCCTGGACAGTCTTAGGGTAACATGCATGTAGCTAGCAGTAGAGGGTCCTACCCACATACAGCAATGAGAAGCACAGCCAATGTGATCCTTTAGCACAGTGACACAGTGCTTGCATGAATGGCAACAGGTGACCTGCAGGCATCGGGTTAACCTCCTGCTGGCTCCCCTGGTGCTGGTGGTAGATGATTCTGAAAAATCTCTCAGCATTGATTCAATTTTTTCTAAGTTATCTCCTGAGTCCAGTCACTCTTCTCAGCAGGCTCTCGCTTGCTTCCAGATATTGCCTCTGACTTCATCTCCATCCAACCTTCATCTCCCCCTCTCTTCATCTCCATCTCAACCTTCATCTCCCCCCTCTTCATCTCCATCCAACCTTCATCTCCCCCTCTCT
>PVKV010027666.1:0-26120 GCA_004027835.1 Alouatta palliata | reverse complement strand
CCTGCCTCAGCCTCCCGAGTAGCTGGGACTACAGGCACGTGCCACCATGCCCAGCTAATTTTTGTATTTTTAGTAGAGACAGGGTTTCACCATGTTGACCAGGATGGTCTCGATCTCTTGACCTCGTGATCCACCCGCCTCGGCCTCCCAAAGTGCTGGGATTACAGGCGTGAGCCACCGCGCCCCGCCTTCACTCTCACTTTTAAATCTTTACAACTATCCCGTGGGCTAGATACTGTTATTCCTACTTTAAAGAAATAGGATCTAGGGCTCAGAAAGTTTAAATAACTTGTCGAAGGTTGTACAGAGCTGGAATTTGAACCCAGACATGTCTGACTGTGAAATCCATGCTCCTCACTGCTAGTCTATATTGCCACATTTCCCTCCTTCCCTGCCCTTGAACTAACTAGGTCCTTCATCCTGCTCTAGGCCCTCTCCTGCAATGCTCACCTCTGGGAAACCAGTGATGGTACACTAGTCTTTAGCTCACCTCTTAACAGAATTTCATATAATAAGGATAAATGTGGCTCGGTTTTCCTACCTGGAAAACAGAAAAAAACAATCCTATCTCACAGGACTGTTGTGAGGGTTAAATGAGTTAATATATGTCAAGTGCTTAGAAAAGTGCCTGGCCCATGTGAGCACTCAATATGCGGTGATATTTTTCCTTTATATGCTTTTGTAATTTATGCAATCTGTTTTCATTGGACACATTTAGATTTCACCTGGTAATGTTATAATACCATGCAGTTTATACCTCCACAAAATGCAGAATAAACATTTTTTTGAATTATGATTTTAATGATTATAATGATTCATATCATAAATAATGAGTACTCATGGGTTCTTAAACTGATATGTTTGAATTTTAGGAAGGGGAAGGCTTGTAGTATCTATGCTGAGAAATTTTAATTATACAGAAGAGGTGCTCCTCCTTTACATTTTCTTTTTTTTTCAAGCAGCAGCTTTTTTTTTATTATTTTTATTTTTTTTATAATATATATACTATTTATTGCATTTTAGGTTTGTACATTTTCTTATGTTCTTTTGTTTTTTGGAGATGGAGTCTCACTCTGCTGCCTAGACTGGAGTGCAGTGGTGTAATCTTGGCTCACTGCAACCTCAGCCTCCCAGGTTCAAGGGATTCTCTTGCCTCAGCCTCCCAGGTTCAAGGGATTCTCTTGCCTCAGCCTCCAAGTAGCTGGGATTACAGGCTTGCTGCAACCTCTGCCTCCCAGGTTCAAGCAATTCTCCTGTCTCAGCCTCTCGAGGAGCTGGGATTATAAGTGCATGCCACCACATCCAGCTAATTTATGTGTTTTTAGTTGAGACGAGGTTTCATCATGTTGGTCAGGCTGGTCTTGAACTCCTGACCTCAGGCGATCCACCCACCTAGGCCTCCCAAAGTGCTAGGATTGCAGGCATGAGCCACTGTGCCTGGCCCCCATCTCCCCTCCCCTTTTTTCCACTGGATACCTCTCACACCATTTCCACTCTTATTTGCTGCCATACCTCCAGGGCAGCAATAGGACAGCTAGATGCAAGGTACAGGTCCTGAGCCAGATTAAAATCGTTGGTAAACATGGCAAGATGTCCTGCCAAAAGATTTCGGTCCTCTATTCCCTACAAATAAAAGCAATTTTGATGAGAAGAAATACAAGAGTTTAACTTTTTTTTTTTTTAAGGACTTTGATCAGTAGGAAGTAGTGATGTTCTATCAACTCACTTGTTTAAGAATTAGGTAAGATTAAATGCAGAAATTTAGACTGCATTTAACTTAAAATAGCATTTAAAACTTAACTTGATAATTCTGTAACATGCTGTTTACCTTTATTTGTTCCAAGGACATCACTATGCCAACATTTCCAATTCTCCGATAAACACGGATTGCAAACTCCACTTCCATGTGATGTAGACAAGCTAGGGCCAACTCATTCCAGGCGGCCTCATCATTCAGAATCCTGCACAATTCCCAAGCATCAGAAAACCTGGGATGTAAGTACATAAGCTTAATCAGAACGCTTCACTTGCCACATGTTGGGCAATTTTCAGACTACATGTCATCTAACAGTGTGCCCCAGATAAACTGTCTAAAACCTTTCTTAACCTGTAATTGTCATTTGCAAGTAATGAAAAAACACTTAAGCTTTCTTCCTTTTTTATACCTGTAAGTGTTTTTTCCTGAATTTTTATTAATCTAAATCTACTCTCTGTAACCAGCCTGTTCAATTAACAACTAAACTAATTCTATTCATTTATTTCTTTTTATTTCACATATAGATAAAAATTATTTGTTCTCACATAAGTCTAATAAAATTAGTACTCTATTCCTATAAATTTAGAAGTTTAAAACAGGGGTCAGCAAACTATGGGCCAAATCTAGTCAGCTGCTGTTTTGAAAATACAGCGTGAGAGGAACACAGCCACTCACCAGCCCACTTTTCAATGAATTGTCTGTGGCCGCTTTTGTGCTCCAACAGCCAGCCTGAGTAGCTGTGACAGAGACCCTGTGGCCCTTAAAGCCTGAAATATTTACCATTTGGCCCATGACAGAAAAGGTTTTCTAACCTCTGGTTTAAAACACCAACATAAATGCCAATTAAACTGTGTGGAACCTCTACACGAGTGAATATGTTGCATCCATCTATCTGTTTATCCATCCATTTATCTATTCACTTATGCATTTTTTTCATCCAACACACATTTACTGAGCTTCTGTTATATGCTTGGAAACATGATACAAAAATCAACCACAGTTGCTGTCCTTAAGGCAATCACAGTTGGGGAAGATGGAAGAGACAGATAAGGAAACAAATGACTGTAACATACTATGACAGGTCACTGAGTACTTACAATAGGTCAATCTTTGTGCTAAGTCTTTTGCATAAATTCTCTTACCCTAATAACCCGACCCACTAAGTATTATTTCTCCTTTATAGATTAGGAAAGTGAGGCTTCAAAGACTAGCCCAAGTCACACAGAGGTAAGTGGTGACGTGCTCTAAACCACCGTGTATACGGCATCCTGACTCTGAGGCAACACATCAGGAAGACCCCAAGCAGGACTGACTACCTGTGGCGGTGGGGAAGTCAGGGAAGGCTTCCTGGAGCAGGAGATGGCTCCACTAATGGGTGATGGGTGAAGAACGAGGGGTTACTACATTCAGAGATAGGGAAAGGGCATTCCAGGAAGAATCATGAAATATATGCAATTTCAGCAGCTAGTGGAACAGAGAGGGAGTTGAGCAGGTCTTAAATCATTAAGTACCTAGTATGTCATGTGAGGTCCTCTAGGAATTTGGATTTGTTTGTAAAGGCAATAGGAAGTCACTGTAAGGATCTTGAGCAGGGAAATGAGAGGGACAAATCACATTTTCAAAAGTATGTGGGGAACAGATTAGATTGTTACTAGGCTATTGGCAGACAGAGCAGTTGGGAAGTGGTTAGTTACGTTACCCATTATTCCAGTGAGGGCCTGGGTAAAGACAAGGGAACACAGGCGGAGAAAAGGAGCTGGTGTTTGCGTGTGTTAAGGCATGTGTATTTGTGATTAGAGTGAGGGAAAATAAGGGACTGCGGAAACTGATGTGTTCAGTTTTAGAAAGGGCAAGTTTGAAGAGTTCATAGACTTGCAAGTACATATGACTGGTAGGCAGTGGTAAGTACAGGTTTAAGGTAAAGACACAGATTTTAGAGTCAGCTTCATATGGGTGGTATGTTGAGCCATGTTAAGTAGAGGAGATTCACTCAGGAAGAATAATTAGAATAAGAAGAGAAGGAAACTCATGAGACCCCAGTAAACAGCAACATTTAAGAAAGGCTTGGAGGAATTAGAACGTCAAAGGAATTCTCAGTGGCTCCGGGAGATAAGAGGAAAAAAAAACAGGAAAAGGAAATTATAGGCAAAGCAAAATCAAACTTCATTATGATAAATCAAGATATTGTTGAAATAATTAGGTTTATTAGGATTTGACAAAAACTGGGCTATTTGGAAGCTTAGAAATTGTTTTGTTCTTAAGGGCTTTTCTTGTAATAAAGTACTCATAATAAAAACAGTTCACTATCTTATCTGAGCCTCACAATATCCCTGTGAAATGAACAAGGGAAGTACTGTTATCTCCATCTATTTAATAGGACTTGACATTTTATCAAAAAGACACTTACACTCATACGTTTACTGTAGCACTATTCACAATAGCAAAGACATGGACTCAACCTAAGTATCCATCAACATATGACTAAATTTTAAAAAGTGGTGTGTATATATAGATATACACATCATAGAATACTACTCAGCCATAAAAAAGAAGGAAATCATGTCTTTTGAAGCAATATAGATGGAATTCGAGGTCATTATCCTAAGTGAAATACCCCAAAGTAAAAAACCACATGTTCTCACTGATAAGTGGGAGGTAAGTGATGGGTACACATGGACATACAGGTGGAGTAATAGACACTGGAAACTCCAAAAGATGGGACGGTGAGACAGGGTTGAGGGATAAAATAATACCTATTGGGTACAACGTTCATTATTCTGCGGATGGGTACATTAAAAGCCCAGACTTCAGCACATGCAGTATGTCCGTGTAGCACAACTGCACTTGCATCTCTACATTTACAAAAAATAAAAAAAAAATTCTTGCAAGGAGAAAGAATAAAGCAATAAAATAAATTAATTATAGGATTTGACCTTTAAAATCACAAAAGCAAATGAGAAAGTTCCAAGAGAAGTGTTTGAAAGCCTACCTTTTTAGCATTAAAGTCTGTGCCAGCATTGGTCTCAGTTCGTTAGGCCCTGTATCTTTTAAGTTGTTGAGAAAGCCATGAGTGCTCAGGTAGATGTTGTTTACTTTTCCACTCTGTGTTTGGCAGGTCAGCTCTCCATTATATAGCAGCAAAGGTTTATGAGCAAAAGGAACTTTGGTGCTACCAGCCAAAATAACCTTGGCTCCTACATTATAAAACAGACATCTTAATGCTGAAAGCTAATACTCAGCACAAACATCAGAAAGGAATGTTTTAATTTTACTGCAATGGGGAAATTCATTTATCAGTGAATATACAAAAAAGGGAGTTAGTACCTTGTATAGTGTCCTTGTGAAAGACATAAGTGTACACCTTGTCATCGTCATAAGCAATAAATACACCTTTATCCATTGGCCAGTTTTCCCAAAGAACACTTTTAATGGTTGGTGAAAAATCTGGAATCTCATAGGTAGCATCATTAACCTACAAAATAAGATTTACAGATTTGCCCCAAGTCTGTGCTTAAATGATTATCATTTGCCATGGTAGAAGCCTGTTTGTAGCCTTAGCTGGCTTAACTTAGCAAGTCATATTCGACCTAACATCACTCTAACAACTGGAAGGAAAGTTTCTTTTTCCATTCCTATCCTAGATCTGGCTTGAAAAAAAACTATAGTTATTTGGCAAATACAAGGTTTGATCCAAAATCTGGCAAATTTGTAGGAGAACCCACCAGTCTAGACATAAAGCTTCAGGTTAAGGAAAAAAAAATTAAAGATGCTTAAGATGACAGAAATTTAAACTATGAACACACTTGTCACTTGTGTTTAGAAATTTTTCAATAACAGTGAGTATTTGATAATACTGGGTATTAACAAACAAATTAATTCACATGATTAAAGGAAATTACACTAGGGATGCTTTATTTCAAAAGACTTCTCTAAAATGCATGTCAACAAACATAAATATATACTCACCCCTCAACATCCATGAGATTGGTTCCAGGATCTCCTGCAGATAACAAAACCCATAGCTGCCCAAATCCCTGACATAAAATGGTGTAATATTTGTGTATAAACTATGTATATCCTCTCTTATATTTTAAATCATCTCCAGATTACTTCTAATAACCAATATAATGTAAATGCTGTGTAAATAATTGTCATACTGTATTGGGAATATAGACAAGAAAAATTTTCTGCACAGGTTTAGCATAGACAAATCCATCCATTTTTTTCCCTGAATATTTTTGATTCATAGTTGGTTGAATCCATAGATGAGGAACCCACAGATAGGGAGGGCTGACTGTAATATTATACTAAATAAGCTATTTATAAAAATCAGTCCATATAATTCCTGTGAACTCAGGCAGATAGGCTGATACATATCCTGAATGGGGAACTGAAAAATATCTGCCTCTTCCTACTCTATCTTCGATTTTGCCTGTTTATCGTTTTAAAAATGTAGCTAATTTACAAAATTTTAAATTATATATGTGGTTCACATTATATTTCCATTGGACAGTGCTGCTTACAAGATATTGTGTTAATTACCTCATTTAATTCTAACCTTCTACTCTAAAAGACAAGTATTATTATTATTCCCATTTTACAGATGAAGAAACTTAAGTACAGAGAAATCTGCCCAAAGTTACTCAGCTAGTAAGTTGACGAGCCAGTATCTGAACCCAGGCAGTCTGGCTCTTGAGTCTCTGTTTCTAACCACTATGTTAGTAAATACTGATTCTCACTTCATATAGATGAGCACACCAGTGCCACTGGACTAGTGGCCAAACCTTTTTTTTAAAAAAGGGTAACTGTTGTTGAGTGCTTATTACATGGCTAACACTGTACTAAAAGCTTATATGCATCATCCTATTTACTTTTCATTTAACAATCCTACAAAGTAGGTACTAGAACTGTCTCCATCTTAGATAGACAGGAAAACTGGAAATCCAATCAAAGTGAGAGCTTTTTAACAGAAATTATCAAGAAAAAGAGAATTGTAAATGGAGAAAGTAAAAATGAATGAAATCACCTTGTTTAAGGCTGATTTTACTCCTTACCCTTTTCCTAGCAGCCACACCCTATTTCTGACTTTAACTTCTGACAGACACCTAATTTACCCTCCTACTTTCTTGTATATCCTGTCTAAGCCACAGTTTCTAACTGTGGAAAACCCACACGGGGGAAATTCAAGGCAGCTCTAATTAGTTCCCTGTTACAGAAAGGATACCTATTCAAGGTGGAATTTCTATATTAAGTAGAGGGAATTCAAGGTTCATCTTTATTTATCGCATCCTTCCTCATTTGCTTTGCGATTGGAAGAGGAATGCATTGAGTAAGAACTAGCAAATTAGGAGTCTGGCACATATAATCCAGGTACATCTGTGGAAATTTGTTATATTTGTCATATAAAGAAGAGAAGAGAAGGAGGCCAGGTGCGGTGGCTCACGCCTGTAATCCCAGCACTTCAGGAGGCCAAGGCAGGCGGATCATGAGGTCAAGACATCAAGACCATTCTGGCCAAAATGGTGAAACTCTGTCTCTACTAAAAATATAAAAATTAGCTGGGCGTGGTGGCGTGCGCCTGTAGTCCCCGATACTCAGGAGGCTGAGGCAGGAAAATCACTTGAACCCAGGAGGCAGAGGTTGCAGTGAGCTGAGATTGCATCATTGTACTCCCAGCCTGGCAACAGAGCAAGATTCCATCTCAAAAAAAAAAAAAAAAAAAAAAAAAAAGAGAAGGAAAGGAAGGGAAGGGGAAGGGAAAGGAAAGGAAAAGAAAGAGAAGGAAAGGAAAAAAAAGGGCAGGCATGGGGAGGAAGTTAAGTCTTTGTATCAAGGGAAGTGTAGCAGTGAGGAGCAGGCTGTTTACATTGAGGGGATACCACAGTGAGATCTAGGCACCTGGAAATACTATTAAGGATGGGTCCATGAGCAGCTGTAGTTTATGTGAATCTGACCAAGAATATAGTAAACCATTAACTGGATATAAAAAGTAAATGAAAAATCCAATTATAGTAACTAATGTAAAGACACATCTCCTTTTTTTGAAGTCTATTTTCAAAAAGTTAAGGATGTTTAAAAATATAAGTGATGGATTTTTAAAATAGGTTCATCCATTTTTAATTATCTAATACAGAAATACTTTTTCTTTATGCTCAGGATCTTTAAGGAAAGAGGAAAATCAACTGAGGTGGGCAGGAAGGACAGATAACTTACTGCCTATCAAGAGAGAAAAGTCATGTACAGGAAGATACACTGTAATTATTGTACTGTGCTGTAAGTACGTGATAAGGTTGAAAGTGGTATAAATATAGTAACTATTTTTCCCATTAAAAATCTTTCTGGGATGGCCACTATGAAAAATTACAGAATAATAGAAAAAGTTTTCTTCATACAGTCATGAAAAATCTATCATAAACATAATATCATGAAGATGATAGCAAGGAACTACAATCCTTGGCACTAATTAATAGAATATTTTACATGAGATAGACTTTAAACACACATTTTTTCCCTATATTGCATTTCAAAGAATAAACATTTAAAAATGTTCTACTTACTGGACAGTAGACAAATCCATCACTTTTTTCATCAATGAAAACTAATCCGGTCCCATTAGGGTCAGGAAAAATCTTTTTCACACTAACAGGATGTCGATAATCATTAACAAATTGCCAGTCTTCAATGTAGAAATACTGAATGACACCAGTCTAAAAAAAAAAAAATCTAGTCATGAAAATATAAAAGGTAGTAAAGGAAATACTTTCAACATTTAAATTAAATGTACTTCCCAATTTTAAGAGAAAAATATCATGTTTTTGATGAAGCATCTATGAATAATATTTAGCATATGTGAAAGGTACAGACTGAAGAAAATAAATAAAATGGGGAAAAGCCAGGCGTGGTGGCTCATGCCTGTAATCCCAGCACTTTGGGAAACTGAGGCAGGTGGCTCATGAGGTCAGGAGTTGGAGACCAATCTGCCCAAGAGACCAGCCTGACCAATATGGTGAAACCCAGTATCTACTAAAAATACAAAAATTAAGCCACGCATGGTGTCAGGCGCCTGTAATCCCAGCTACTCAGGAGGCTGAGGCAGGAGAATTGCTTGAACCCGGGTAGCAGAGGTTGCAATGAGTGGAGATGATGCCACCGCACTCCATCCTGGGCGACAGAGTGAGACTCCAATTCAAAATAAATAAATAAATTAATTAATAAATAAATTAATTAAATTAAATGGGAATGTACCTGTGATTGAACAGTCCATTAATTCTAACATTCTTAGTGATATTAAACCATAATTGATTTTTAAATTTCCTACTTGCTAGAAATACCCCTATTATATAGGAGTAACTTTTAAATACATTATTTCAATATTTTTTTGCTATTAATCAATAGATAAATTAGAAAATTAATTTTAAGACAACAAACCCACCTGATAGAATCAACTAAATATATATTAGCAA
Organism: Alouatta palliata; assembly: GCA_004027835.1. Lineage (NCBI taxonomy): Eukaryota > Metazoa > Chordata > Mammalia > Primates > Atelidae > Alouatta > Alouatta palliata. The sequence continues at coordinate 16,901 of PVKV010027666.1, read as the reverse complement.
TGAACATGTAGATACCAAAATTAAAAATGCAATACCATTTACAATTACTCAAAAAATGACATACTTGGGTATAAACTTAAAAAAAAACATGCCCAGGACTTGTAGGCTGAAACTTACAAAACACTAATGAAAGACGTAAAAGATTTAACTAAATGGAGAGGTATACTGTGTTCATGGATGGGAAGTTAACATCTTAATTATTCTCATCTGACATAAAGGTTTAATATCATTCTAATAAAAGAAATTTTAACAAGATTTTTTTTGTAGATATACACACAATTATTCTAAAATTTACACAAACTGATAAAGAAACTAGAAGAGCTAAAACAATTCTGAAAATAAAGTGGGAAATCAGTCTACCCAATTTTAAGGCTTTCTTTTTATAGCCATAGTAATCAAGACTGTGTAGTATTGGTGGAAGAACAGACACACAGATCAATGGAACAGAAGACTAAAATAGACAGAGATATGTCCAACTGATTCTTTTTCCTATTTTAAAGATGGCTGTACTTTTATTCTTATTTTTTAAATAGCTTTACTGATATAATTTATATCTTATACAATTCACCCTCTAAAGTATACAACTCCATGGTTTTTTGTATTCACCAAGTTGTGCCATACTTCATCACAATCAATATTAAAACATTTCATCACCTCAAAAAGAAACTCCACTTAGCAGTCAATCCATATGCCCTTCAATGGGTGAATGTTAAGCTGGTATATCCATATCATGGAATATGAGTCAACAACAAAAAGGAATAAACTTTGGATACACACAACTTAGATGAAATTCCAGAGAAGTATGCTGAGTGAAAAAAAGCCAATCTCAAAACACTGCTTACTGTACGATTCCATTCATACAACGTTACTGAAATGGCAACATTATGGAAATGGAGAACATTACGGAAATGGAGAACAAGTTACTGGTTACCAGGGGTTAAGAATGGGATGGAGGAAAGAGGGAAGTGGCTATAAACCAGCAACATGAGGGATCCCTGTGGTAACAGAATTGTTCTGTATGTTGACTGTGCTAATGTCAATATCCTGGCTGTGATAATGTTACCACTGCAGGAAACTAGGTAAAGGGGTACCTAGGACTTCTCTCTGCATTGCTTCTTACAACTGGATGTGAATTTTACAAGGATCTCAAAATAGAAAGTTTAATTAAAATTTTAAAAAAGATACCATTTTGGACTCCTATCCAGGCCAGGATAGAGAAGGATAACCTTTTCAACAAATGGTGCTGCAACAACTGGATATCATTTGCAAACACTGATCTATACCTCATGGCATAAACAAAATTTAGCTCAAAGTGTCATGGACCTAAATGTAAAACATAAAACTATAAAATTTCTAGAAGAAAATATAGAAAAAAATTTGGGGACCTTGGGTTAGACAAAGATTTCTTAGATATAACACCAAATGCATGATCCATGAAAACATAAATTGATAAACTGGACTTTGTAAACATTTAAAAAATATCTTCTCTTTGAAAGACACTGTTAAAAGAATAAAAATACAAACTATGCTGGAAGAAAATATTTGTAAAGCATACATCTGATAAAGGAGTTGAATCCAAATATACATAAAGAACTCTCATAAATCAATAACAAAACTCAATCAAAAATTGGTCAAAAAATTTCAACAGACAGTTCACCAAGATAACACTTCACCAAAGAAAGCAAATAAACATATGTTAAATGCCACATCATTAGTTCATTAGGAATGCAAATTAAAATAACAATGATACCACTACATATCTATTAGAGTGGCTAAAATGAAAAAGACTGATCATGACACGTCTTGGCGAGGATATAGAGGAACTGGAACACTCATACACTGTTGATGGGAATGTAAAATGGAATAATCAATTTAGAGAACAGTTTGCCAGTTTCTCAAAAAGTTAAAGATACAAATGCCATATGTACAGCCATTCCACTTCTAGGCATTTATCTAGAAGAAAGAAAACATAGGTCCATACAAAGACTTGAACATGAATGTTAAGGGCTTTATTTGTAAATACCACAAACTGGACATAACTCAAATGTTCACCTATAAGTTCTTGGACAAGCAAATTGTGATATATGCATAATATAGACTTATACTACTCAGCAATGAAAAGAAATGAATTACTGACACACACAATAGCATAATGCATCTCAAAAAATGTTGAATAAAAGACAAAAAGGAGCGCATACTTTGTTTCCATTTATATAAAACTCTAGAATATACAAACATTTATTACATTTATAGTGACAGAAAAAGCATAGGGTGGGGAGGGATGAGAGGAAGGAATCATAAAGGAGCATGAGAAAACTTTTAGGGGTGAGGGGTATGTTCACTATCTTTTTTCTTGAGAAGGAGTTTTGCTCTTGTCACCCAGACTGGAGTGCAATGGCACCATCTCAGCTCACTGCAAACTCTGCCTCCTGGGTTCAAGTGATTCTCCTGCCTCAGCCTCCCGAACAGCTGGGATTACAGACACGTGCCATCATGCCCAGCTAAGTTTTGTATTTTTAACAGAGATGGGGTTTTACCATGTTGGTCAGGCTGGTCTTGAACTCCTAACCTCAAGTGATCCACCCACCTCGGCCTCCCAAAGTGCTGGGATTACAGGCTTGAGCCACTGCGCTCAACCATGTTCACTATTTTAACTGAAGTGACGGTGCTTCATGGGTGTATACATCGGTCAAAACCTATCAAATTATACACTTTTAAATTTTAATTTGTTATTTTGGAGACAGAGTCTTGCTCTATCACCCAGGCTGTATGTAGTGGCACGATCTTGGCTTACTGCAACCTCTGCCTCCTGAGCTCAAGCGATTCTTCTGCCTCAGCCTCCCCAGTAGCTGGAAATACAGGCGTGTGCCACCATGCTCAGCTAATTTTTGTATTTTTAGTACAGACAGGATTTTACCATGTTGCCCAGGCTGGCCTCAAACTCTTGAGCTCAAGCAATCAGTCTGCCTCGGCCTCCCAAAGTGCTGGGGTTACAGACATGATCCACTGCGCCTGTCCAAATTGTACACTTCAACAGTGCATTTTTTGCATATCAATTATACTTCAATAAAGCTACCAAAACACATGATATTTTTTCGAATCATTCAAGAATGAAACTGGAATAGTTGCTGCTTTATGAGCAAACTACGACACTTATTTCAACAGCACTGTGGCATAGCGGAAAGAGTAGATTTTTCATCAGGAAATCTTAGTTTAAGTTCCACCTTTGGTACAGATTTGCTAACCTCTCCATCTTCAGTATCTTCAGTATCTTCCTCCTGAAAATTTCCCTGCATATTTTATAGATAATGAGATAAAACAAGTGAGATCAGGGCTCTATAAACTATTAGTGTCATACAAATCTCCTATTCCATATTTTTCCATATCACTAAATTACCTGATATATGAGATCTACCCTACTGATGTATATTATCTCAAAGACTTACTAGTTTAGGTCAAACTTAAATTTTAAAAGGTCTCTCATATGGCAACTAGCATGCTTTAAAACATGCTCTTCTAAAAAATAATTTAGGCCAGGCACCTGTGGCCCATGCTTGTAATTCCAGCACTTTAGGAGGCCAAGGTAGGAGGATCATTTGAGGCTAGGAGTTCAAGGCCAGCCTGAGCAACAGAGTGAGACCAAGTCTTTACCCAAAATAAATAAATAAATAAACAAATAAATAGCTAGCAGGCTTCTAAAATAAATAAAAAGAAAATATAAAAAAATGTTTCAAGAGGGCTTGCTTCTAAAAAAAAAAGAAAAATAAATTTAAAAACTAAAAATTAGCAGGGCGTGGTGGCATGCGACTGTAGTCCTAGCAACTCAGAAGGATGCGTAAGGAGGAATGCTCAAGCCCAGGAGGTTGAGACTGTAGTGAGCTACGATCACGCCACTGCACTCCAGCCTGAGCGACAGAGTGAGACCCTGTCTCTAAAAAATAATAATGATAATTTCATCTGAGAAAGCAGAAACTTTTAAAATAGTAAATAATTTTTTCTTTGTTGTTTTTTGTTTTTCAGATGGGGTCTTACTCTGTCACTTAGGCAAAGGGTAGTGGCTCGATAGCTCACCGGCAACCTCCCCACTCTTGGGGCTAAAGTGATCTTCCTACTTCAGCTTCCTGTGTAGCTGGGACCACAGGCACGCACCAACACACACAGGTTTTTTTTGTATTTTTATTAAAGATGGGGTCTCCTCTATTTCTACTCTGTTATGAAATATATACACCCTCAATTTGTCCTCTGCCATAGAAAATATACACCCTCTAAATATACTCTGCTTTAAAATAAACATCCTTTTGCTACTCTGTTATAAAAAATATACACCCTCAATTTGTACTCTGTTATAAAATACATTCACCCTCTAAATATACTGTGCTTTAAAATAAATAAACCCTCCTCTGATACTGTTATAAAAAATTCACACCCTCTAAATATACGCTGTTATACAATACATATACCATCAATTTCTACTCTGTTATAAACTATATGCGACCTCTAAATATACTCTGCTTTAAAATAAATAAACACTCTTTTGCTGCTCTGTTATAAAAAATATACACCCTCAATTTGTACTCTGTTATAAAATATATTCACCATGTAAATATACTGTGCTTTAAAATAAATAAACACTCTTCTGCTACTCTGTTATAAAAAAAAAAAAAAAAAAAAAAAGATGGGGTCTCGCCATGTTGCCCAGGCTGGTCTCGAACTCCTGAGCTCAAGCGATCCACCTACCCCGGCCTCCCAAAATGCTGGGATTATAGGTTTGAGCCACTGTGCCCAGCCACTATTTTGTTAAAGTAGAAAATAATGCCTTTTCTACCAACTTTACTTAATTCTTTTATAGACTGAACAAGGTAACAGGTAATGATATGCTTTGAAAAATCTGTGAAAACTGTTTACAAATATAAGATACTTATAACTGTTTTATGTGCATGTGGCTAATGTAATATTTGGAGATATAGGGTACCTATGGTTCAAAGGTCCAAGAAATTGAAGTCAGATTCTCAATATTCATTTAATTTTAATATTTGCTGAATGCCTACTAAATGCAGGCATTAACAGATCTGAAGCTGAATTGTCTATGTTCATCACCAAATTAAATCCTTAAAGCACTCAGATAAGGAAAATGAGGCTTGGAGGGGTTAAGCACCAGCTAGCAAGTAATAGAATTGGTGTTTGAGGCCGGAATTGCCAGGCTCCAAAGTCTGAGCTTTTCACTAGGCCATCAGAATTGCTTAAAATCACAAAAGCACTGATGTTAACAAATCATGCCATCTACGTGTTCTACCTACATACGTACAGTCATTTACCACATCATGTTTCGGTCGGCGATGGATTGTGTATGTGATGGTGGTCCCATAAGATTAGGATAGAGCTGAAAAATTCTTATTGCCTAGTGACATCATGGATGTCATAATGTCAAAGCATAAGGCATTACTCATAAGTTTATAGTGATGCTGGTGTAAACAAACCTCGTGTGCTGCCAGTTATATAAAAGCATAGTGCACATAACCATGTACAGTACATAACACTTGATAATGATAATAAATCACTGTTACTGGTGTGTGTATGTATGCATTTTTATTTTTTGAGATGGAGTTTCACTCTTGTTGCCCAGGCTGGAGTGCAATGGCACGATCTCAGCTCACTGCAACCTCTGCCCCCCGGGTTCAAGCGATTCTCCTGCCTCAGACTCCCAAGTAGCTGGGATTACAGGCACCTGCCATCACGCCTGGCTAATTTTTTGTATTTTAAGTAGAGATGGGGTTTCACCATGTTGGCCCAGCTGGTCTCAAACTCCAGACCTTAGGTGGTCCACCTGCCTCGGCCTCTCAAAGTGCTGGGATTACAGGAGTGAGCCACTGCACCCAGCTTGTTTATGTATTCATTATACTATACTTTTTATTATTATTTTGGAGTACACATCTATTTATTAAAAAAAAAGTTAACTGTAAAACAGCCTCAGCCAGGTCCTTCAGGAGGTATGCAGAAGAAGGCATTGTTACCATAGGAGATGACAGCTCCATGCATGTTATTCCCGATGAAGACCTTCCAGTGGGACAAGAGGTGGAGGTGGGAGACAGTGAAACTGATGATCTTGATCCTATGTAGGACTGTGCTAATGTGTGTCTTAGTTTTTATAAAAAGTTTAAAAGTTAAAAAAAAGTGAAAAAAGAGAGAAAAACTTATAGACTAGGATATAAGAAAATATTTAAGGAAATATTTTGAGTAACCGTACAGTGTGTTTGGGTTTTAAGGTAAGTGTTACTACAAAAGAGTGAAAAAGTTTTTAAAAATTTAAAAGCTTATAAAGTAAAAAAGTTATAGTGAGCTAAGGCTAATTTATTATTGAAGAAAAAATTTTTATATAAATTGAGTGTTCCTAAGTGCACAGTGTTGATAAAATCTATGGTAGTTACAGTAATGCCGTAGCCCTTCACATTCATTCACTACTCACTCACTCACCCAGAGCCATTTCCAGTTCTGCAAGCTCCTATCATGTAAGTGCCCTATAGGCATGCCATGTTTTTTTTTGAGATGGAGTCTCACTCTGTCACCCAGGCTGGAGTTTAATGGCACGATCTTGGCTCACTGCAGCCTCTGCCACCTGGGTTCAAGCGATTCTCCTGCCTCAGCCTCCTGAGTAGCTGAGATTACAGGCGCGTGCCACCATGCCCAGCTAATTTTTGTATTTTTAGTAGACAGGCTTTCACCATGTTGGTCAGGCTGGTATTGAACTCCCCACCTCAGGTGATTCACCCGCCTTGGACTCCAAAAGTGCTAGGATTACAGGCATGAGCCACTGCACCAGGCATGCCATTTTGAATATTTTTACATTATATGTTTACTGTACCTTTTTTGTGTTTAGATATCATTGTGATACAGTTGCCTATAGTATTCGGTACAGTTACATGCTGCTGTACCGGTTTGTAGCCTAGGGGCAATAGGCTCTACCACACAGGCCAGGTGTGTAGTAGGCTGCACCATCTAGGTTCCTGTAAGCACACTCTATGACATCCACACAATGACGAAATTGCCCAATGACACATTTCTCAGAATGTATCCCTATTGCTAAGAGACACATGAATGTATATCATTAATCACAGATAACTTCATTAATTGTATTGGATTCAATATAGAAAAAACACTGGTAGGAAAAGGAAATGACTGAGATCACAAAGTAAAAATTAGAAATTCCCAATGTTCTCTAATAAAGAGGGCAACACATACATCTGTACCATAGATGAGGAAATCACCAGTTAAAGCATGGCATAAGATACGGCACTTATCATCCACTGCTGGGAAAAGCCGAGTCTCACGTTCTTCTTGAGCATCCAAGATTTCACTTTCTATCTAAAACGTAAAGAATAATAATGGCTCACAAATTTATTTGAGTAAACCTGTTATACAACATTTAGGGGTGTAGTTTTCTCAAGTTCAACGGAACATTCAGACTCCCAAGACTATCAAAGGTCAGTTTCGTCAGAGAGCTATCAGACAGGAAGCACAGCTTGCCAGCAAGGTAGCACAGATGTCCCTCTCAGTGTGAATAGTCTTGACTGCAGGTTCTGCAGCTAACTGCTAATCTCTTTGTCTTCCCAGATGTAAAGAGCCATAAAACAAATGTGATAGATGCCCTGACTTAGAAGCCCCGTCTTCACAGGTGCCAACATCTCTTGAACAACTCAGCAGGCATGATTTCAAAGACTCCCACATGCAAAATGCCCAAATATGAGTCAACATCTTCCAGGAAGCCCAAAGGTATGGCATTCCCATCAGGTTTTTTTTTTTTTTTTTTTTTTTAACACTGCAGAACCCATCATGTTTTTACAGTTTACTTATAGTTCCTTCTAGTTGCAATTTATCAACAGGGTTATTATTATTATTATCATTTACTAAAAGGCTATGATGTTGTGAGTAGCACTGTTGATATTTATCAGGTTTTTGGGGAACAGGGTTAGAAAGTCAACTGAACTTCTCATATAGAAGAGGAAGGGTTTTGTTAATTCCTTACTCACACCTGGCTTTCTAGTTAGTCTGTATATCCTTATTTTCTGATCAATATTCATGATAATCAGACACTAGGCTGTTCATCATAACTTCACTTAGCAGGTCTCCAGGATGTCAAAATTATACTTACCAAATGTAACTGGACTTTGCCTTCAGAAAGTGCAGCAGCATAGTCAGAATGAAGGCAAATACTGGCTACTGTTCCCAAATACTCCATATCTTTCAATTTTTTCACAGCTGTAGCGATTTTTTAAAAACAACACATTAAAATATTGGTAAAACCGTCTCATAAATACTTGCAAATGTGTGCTTTTGCAAAAATATTCTGAACTTAAAATTTCATTTTAATCTTAAATGATTAAATTGAATATTAAAGATTAAATTTCATTTTAATCTTAGCTGCCATAGAAATTTGCCTTCAGACATTCCATACGGTTTATATGAAACAAAGTAATAGAAAATAAAATCACATGCAAAACAATTAAACCTTAAACGGCAAGAAACTTAATAGTGTTTCCTGTTTAACAGGTTAATTTTCAGGTTTGTTCTATTCCTGAGGGTTATCTAACCTAGAAATGGGGAAAGGTGATGGGGAGGAGGCAGGGGAAGAAAAAATAAAACAAGGTTTCCCTCACATGCTAATAGCTATCATTCAAAGAATAAAAGGGCAGACAGAACATTTATTAAATACCCATTAGGTTTAGGAGTGCTTAAAAAAGTCACTGTGCCAAGTGAGATCACATATTTTATTTCATTTAATCTTCCTCATGATCCATTAAAAGCAGAAGGATCCTCATTTTCCAGATGAGTAAGGCTCACAAGTGTAAAGGGTGTGTCTACAGTCACTTAGCTAACAGAGGCAGAAGGGGAAATTAAATCCAGGGCCTCTCTAATTCTGAAACTCATACTCTACCCACTATGCTATGCTGTCTTCACTGCAAAGGTAAAGAATAAAAACTTTCTAAAAATAATGCAAATTTTTAGAAGACTTACAAAACCATTTAAGCTTAGAATGAGATATGTGAATAAAAAGGAGTGAAAGACTTGTTCTTAAAAGAAACTTCCAGTACTTCCCAAATAAGAACAGAAATTATATGCCAGATAAGAATAAACAACTAGATTTAGACTTGCCGTTCTCTCCAAGGACATAAAACCAAGCTCGATTATTCATGCCTACAGCCAGATGATAAAGACCTACTGCTACAAAGCTGGGTTCCACATCAACAGAAACTGTGACTGGTAGCTCCTAAAATAGAGAAAATCGTAGTAAATCAACTGCTACACTTATTTTAATTTTATTAATAAAAGAAAAATAACACCATTTTCATACTCCTTCAACAGGGTTGGCTACGGTGACTTCAAGGAGGGAGGTGAGATATGCAATCCTTGTGCTGCAGGCATCCCCAAGTATGGGAAGCTTGGTCAGGAAAACATGAAGTGACCCTCTTTGAGTAGAGAGTGCTAGCAACTGGCCATCATCTGTCCAGGACAAGGAACCCAATCCTGAAATAATCGACAACATAAATGTTATTCAAAAACAATATACAGTTGTAGGCAGCAAACTAATATTTTCATTTAAGCTACCAGAGGCATAAAAATTTTCAAAAATTTTCCTTACTAGTTTAAGTATTTTTATTTAGACTAGGAAATTTGCCATGGATTGGCATAAGAACATAAGCATTGGCTCAAAGGGAATTCACCGTGGCTCAAAGGGAAAGTACAGTTACATGTCACTTAACAACAGGGATATGTTCTAAGAAATCTGTCATTAGGTGACTCTGTTGTTGTGTGAACATCATAGAGTGTACTTACACAAACCTAGACAAAATAGACTACTACATACCTAGGCTATCTGGTATAGCCTATTGCTCCTAGGCTATAAGCTTGTATGGCATGTACTGTACTGAACACTGCAGGCAATTGTAACACAGCGGTAAGTATTTGCACACTGAAACATATCTAAACATAGACAATCTTTAGATATAATATTGTAAGCCTGAGCAACAAAACAAGACTCTATCGAAAGAAAGGAAGGAAGGAAGGGAGGGAGGGAGGAAGGTAAATATGGACCACGTATGTGGACCACTGGTGACTGAAACATCATTATGTGGGCCATGACTGTATATAAGAATTTATAATTTACATCAGAATTGGGATAAAATTCACTATAAATCTCTGGATCAAAGAAGACATATCTTTCTAGTCAACTAGAATGACAACATAATTAGTAAAATAAGGAGACTATGTTAGGAAACTCTAGTGAAGAGTGTTAAAATTTATTCCTCCTATAAGGAATGCAAATTACACAGTAACAAACACACCCTTACTCTCTGTAACTGGAATAAAATGTCAGTCTACTTCAGAAAAAGAAATACCTTTATTTTCCTCATCCAGGCTGAGTATAGCATACATGTCTTTTAAGTCAACCAAGTCTTGGATTTTAATGCTGAAAAACAAAAATGTATTTTTAAAAAATATATGTGATCTTTATATAAAACTGTTTTAGTCCACAAAAAATTATAAACCATGGCATAGGTCACTGGTCTCCAAAATGTGATGTACGGAATGATCTGCTGGTTTAAGGTAAGAAAATATTAGAATTTCTGTACTTCATTATATTTTATCTTTAAATTTTCTGGGTTTGCTGTTGTTTGTTTGCTGTGTGATGAGATGTGAGCGTAGGGTTGTACCTGGCTTAATCTCTGATCTATAGCTTCAGAAATAAGGAGGTTAAAATTGTCCTGAAGAAATGCGAGTACAAAAATATTCTCCTGAGTAGTATTAATTATTGTAAGATGATACAGGTTTCTCTTTACAATGCCGTAAGATGATACAGGTTTCTCTTTACAGTGTGTTCCCCTTCTCCCCTGACCAGAGTCCTTTCATACAAAAGGAAGGGAATTATAGTATAGAAAGAGCATTACATTTGGATCAGAAGGATCAAGTTGAAAGCTCTGAAAAATGTGGGCCTAATATCACTTCATAAGGTTATAATAAGTTGATGCAAATGAAAGTTGTGTAGCACAATGTTGGAACCTAATAGTCGTAACATTTCTTTCCTTCTAATCTCCCTTTCTCCATTCTCTTCCCTTCTAGTGTTTTCCTCTTACATTTTTTTCCCTCATTATTTTCATTGAATTGAACTTTTAATTTTAAGATAATTTTAGATTCACACGTGGTTGTAAGAGGCAATATAGAGATTCCATGTCCCCCTTTCTCCCAATAGTAAAATTTTGAAAAACCATAGTATAATATAACAATTAGGATACTGACATTGATGCAAACCACAAATCTTATTCCGATGTCCCTGGTTTTACTCTTCTTGGTGTGTGTGTTTAGTAACTTTCTCACACGAGATTCATGAGATTCACAACTACAGCCAGGATACAGATAGTTCCATGACCACAAGGATCTCTCATGTTGCCTTTTTATAAATACTCACCTCCTTCCTTCTGATTCCAGCTCCATCTCTGGCAATCACTAATCTATTCTTTGTTTCTATAATTCTATGTTTTCAAGAACGTTATATAAATGAAATCATATAGTATGCAATCTGTTTTGAGATTTTTTTTTCCCTTCAGTGCAATCCTTTGGAAATTGAAGTTGCTGGGTGTATCAGTAGGTTGTTCCTCTTTATTGCTGAGTAGTGTTCTATGGCACGGATGAACCATTCACCCATTGAAGGACATCTGGATTGTTTCCAGTTTTTGGCTATTACAAATAAAGTTGCTATAAACATTCATATACAGGTTTTTATTTGAATGTGGGTACTCATTTCTCTGGAATAAATGGCCAGAAGTGTAACTGCTGGATCATATGGTAACTGCATGTTTAGTTTTTTAAGAAACTGCCAAACTGTTTTTCAGAGTAGCTGTACCACGATGCATTCCCACCAGCAATGTATGAGTAATCCAGTTTCTCCTCATCTTTACCCACATTTGGTGTTATCACTATTTTTCATTTTAGCCATTCTAACAGATGGGTAGTAACAGGTAATTGTGGTTTTAATTTGCATTTCCCTAATGGCTTATCAGGTTGAACATCTTTTCATGTATTTGTTATTATTTGGTGAAATCTATGTCTTTTGCCTATTTTCTAATAGGGTTGTTTGCTTTTTTTACTTTTGGGTTTTTGTTTAATGGTAACTATATGGATAAATTTATTATTTTTGTGTTGCATAAATAGATAAATTGATATGTAAATAGATAACTGACATTTAAACAACAGTAGTATCAGGTTGGGTTGATAACATACACAGATGTTAAACATATTACATACTGTTGGGTCTTGAGAGTCCTTTACATATTCTAGATACTAGTCCTTTGTTGGGTATGTGGTTTACAAATATTTTCTCATTTTGTACCTTATCTTTTCATCTTATTTATTTGCTTATTTATTTTCAGAGACAGGGTTTCACCATGTTGGTCAGGTTGGCCTCGAACTCCTGATCTCAGGTGATGTGCCTGCCTTGGCCTCCCAAAGTGCTGGGATTACAGATGTGAGGCACTATGTCTAGCCATCTTTTCATCTTCTTTAACAGAGTATTTCACAAAGCAAAAGTTTTAAATTTTGATGAAATCTACTGTATCAATTTTTCCTTCTATAGATTGTACTTTTGGTTTCAAGTCTAAGAACTCTTTGCCTAACCCTAGATCCAAAAGATATCCTTCTATGTTTCAAATTTTATATTTAAGTTCCTGAGTGAATTTTTTTATTAAGGTGTGTGTGTGTGTGTTTTGCTTAATTGCTCTATTTTTTTCGCTTAATTTTTTATTAAGGTGTGAAGCTTTTTTTGTCTTAATTGCTCTAGTACCATTTGTTGAAAAGTGTATCTTGCTTTTATTGAATTATTTTTCAACTTTGTCAAAAACCAATTGTGCATATTTGTGTGGGTTTATTTCTGTCTTCTCTGTTCTGTTCCGTTGATTGATATGACTTCTCCTTTGCCAATGATACACAGTCTTGATGACTGCAGCTATACAAGTTTTTATATCAGGAAAAATGATTTCTCCCATTTTATTGTTCCTTTTTAAGATTGCTGTTGGCTATTTTGGGATCTGTGTTGACTATCTATCTATCTATCTTAGAATAAAGCATGTCTATGCCTACAAAAAACCATGCTGGGATTTTGATATAAATTTCATTAAACAACAGATCAACTTGGAGGAACTGACATTTTCACTTTGTTGAGATCCCAAGGAATCTTACAGAAAATTATGGAGAAAATCCCAAGGAATCTTACGTAGAAAGTCTTGGGATTTTCTACATAAATGATCATGACATCTGCAAATAGGGATAGTTTTCCCTCTCCTTTCTGGGTGCTGTTTATTTCTTTTTCTTGCCTACTGCAGTGGCTAGAACTTCTAATGCTAGGTTGAAGAAGAGTAATGAGAGCAGATATCCTTGTCTCGTTCCTAATCTTAAGGGACAAGCATTCCGTCTGTCACCATTAAGCATGATGTTAGCTGTAGGCTTTTTGTAGTTGTTTTTTTTTGAGACAGGATGTCACTCTATTGCCCAGGCTGGAGTGAGTGGCACGATCACAGCTCACTGCAGCCTCAACCTCCCAAGCTCAAATGATCCCCCTGACCTCAGGCTCCCAAGTTGCTGGGACTACAGGCAACTTGTAGAGATGGGGTCTCACCATGTTGCCCAGGCTGGTCTTGAACTCTTGGGCTCAATGATTCTCCTGCCTTGGCCTCCCAAAATGCTGGTATTACAGGTGTGAGCCACTGTGCCTGGCCTATATTTGTTCTTTATCAAACTGTGGTAATTACCTGCTATTCCTAACTTGCTGACAGTTTTTATCATGACGGTGTGCTGGACTTTGTGCAATGCTTTTTCTGTGTCAATCAATGTGATTATATGGTTTGTCTTTTTTAGCTTCTGATATAGTGATTACACCTTTTTTTGTTTTCTTTCTGAGACAGGGTCTTCCTCTATTGCTCAGGCTAGGATGCAGTGGTGCAACTGCAGCTCACTGCAACCTCAAACTCCTGGGCTGAGCAATCCTCCCACCTCAGCTTCCTGAGTAGCTAGGAATACAGGCACATGCCGCCATGCCTGCCTCTTTTGCTTTAGAGGTGGGGTCTCGCCATATTGCCCAGGCTGGTCTCAAACTCCTAAACTCAGGTGATCCTCTTGGTTCAGTCTCCCAAAGTGCTAGGATTACAGGCATGTGCCACTGCATCTGACCTGGATTACACTGATTTTTAAATATTGAACCATTTGAAATGCTCAGTTATCTGAAATAAGTCACACTTGGTTATGAGGTATAATTTTTGCTAAATTTTGATGACAACTTTTGTGCTAAAGTTTATGAGAGATATTGACTTGTATTTTTCTTTTTTAATATACTGTCTTTGTTTGGTCTTGGTATAAAGGTAATACTAGCCTTATAAAATAAGTTGAAGTGTTCTTTACTCTCCTCTGGAAGAGATTTTTTTAAAAATTGGTATTAATCCTTTCTCAAGTGTTTGGTAGAATTCTTCAATGAAACCACACAGGTCTGGAGATTTATTTTTTGGGAGCATTTAAATAACTAATTCCATTTCATTAAATAACTAATTCCATTTCATTGAAGTTATATGGCTGTTCCAGATGATCTGTTTCATTTGGGTTGAGTTTTAGTAGTTTGAGGTTTTCAAAGAATTGTCCAATTTCTTCTAGGTTGTCCAATTTTGAGTGTAAAATTGTTTGTGGTATTCCTTTATTATTCTCATACTGGCTTTCCGATCTGTAGAGACACTCCCGTTTCACTCTTGGTGATATGTGTCTATTCTCTTTTTATTGATGTCAGGCTTGTTAGAGGCTTATCAATTTTATTTTCTTCAAAGAACCAGCGTCTTGTTTAATTGATTTTATTTTCTCATTTTTCATTTAACGATTTTCTTCCTTTTGCTTCATGTTTATTTTGCTCCTTTTTTCAGTTTCTTGAGGTAGAAACTTACGATATTGATTTGAGTCCTTTTTTCTCCTAATGTAAACATGTAGTGCTATAAGTTTTCTTTAGTGCTGCTTCCCACATATTTTGATATGTTATATTTTCATTTGCATTCAGTTCTATATATTTTTTAAATGCTTTGAGGCTCCAGTACGCATGAATTACTTAGAAATATGTTGTTTAATTTCCAAGTGTTTGGAGGTTTTCCTGCTGTTACTGACTTCTAGTTTGATTCCATTATGGTCAGAGAACATATTTTATATGATTCAACTTAAATCTGTTGAGGTTTGTTTTATAAGCCAGGGTAGTCTATTGTGGTAAATGCTCCATAGGCACTTGAGAAAAATGTGCATTTTGTTGCTGCTGGGTGCAGTGTTCTATTAGGTTTAGTTGGTTTATAGTGATGACCAAGTCTTTTACATCCTTGTTGATCTTCTGCCTAGTTGGTTCCATACATTACAGATATCCCTCAGTATCCCAAGAACACTGGGTTCCAGGATCCCTCTGTGGATACAAAAAATCCACAGGTGCTCAAGTCCATTATATAAATGACATTGTATCTGCATATAAGCTATGCACATCCTCCCATATACTTTAAGCAATCTTTAGATTACTTACAATACCTAATACAAGGTAAATGCTATGCAAGTTCAAACATATCAGTGTAAATGATAGCTAGAGTAGCTATTTTCTGATTACCATTTATATGGTCTTTTCCCATCCTTTTAAGTAGTTTTATCATTATATTTGAAGTGAATTTCTTTCTTTCTTTTTTTTTTGCGATGGAGTTCTCACACTGTTGCCCAGGCTGGAATGCAATGGCCCAGTCTCAGCTCACTGCAATCTCTGCCTCCCGGGTTCAAGCAATTCTCCTGCCTCAGCCTCCTGAGTAGCTGGGATTATAGATGCCTGCCACCATGCCCAGCTAATTTTTGTATTTTTAGTCGAGATGGGGTTTCACCATGTTGGCCAGTCTGGTCTTGAACTCCTGACCTTGTGATCCGCCTGCCTTGACCTCCCAAAGTGCTGGGATTATTACAGGCATGAGCCACCGCACCTGGCCTGAAGTGAATTTCTTACAAACAGCATATTATAGGGTCATTAAAAATCAGTTCTAGGCTGGGTGAGGTGGCTCACGCATGTAATCCCAGTAATTGGGAGGCTGATGCAGATGGATCACTTGAGGTCAGAAGTTTGAAACCAGCCTGGCCAGCATGGTAAAACCCCATCTCTACTAAAAATACAAAAATTAGCCAGGCATGGTGGCACACACCTGTAATCCCAGCTGCTTGGGAGGCTGAGGTAGGAGAATCACTTGAACTTGGGAGGCGGAGGTTGCAGTGAGCTGAGATCATGCCACTGCACTCCAGATTGAGCAACAGAATGAGACTTCATCTCAAAAACAAACAAACAAACAAACACTCTAATAATCTATGTCTAATAAGTTTGTTACTTACATTTCATGTATTGACATGTTTGAATTGAAGTCTACTGCTTTATTATTTGCTTTCTATCTGTTCCCTCTTTTATTCTTGTGTTTCCTTCTTTACTTTGTTTAGATCTGAACATTTTTTAGTATTCCATTTTAATTTATTTATTGTGCTTTTGTATATATCTTTAAATAGTTTTCTTAGAGGTTGCTCTAGATTATAATATGTATATTTAATTTTTCATAGTTTACTTAGAATCAGTATTTTACCATTTCAAGTGAAATGCAGAAGTCTTACTGCATACAAAACCTTTTACCCTTTCTCCCCTTTGCAGTATGGTTGCCTAACAGATTGCATTTTCATGCATTAAACACCCTACTGAACAATATAATTTTTCTTTTAAACCATCACATATACATTAAAGATATCAAAAGAAAAAAAGTCTATTATATTTACCCAGATATTTACCATTTCTGTTGCTCTTCCTTCATTCTTAGTGTCTCAAATTTCCT
>PVKV010027665.1:0-26122 GCA_004027835.1 Alouatta palliata | reverse complement strand
AGTCCTGGGTCACTTTACTCCCTATAGCCCTCACCAGGCTACGGGCAAGCCCTCGAGGCCCGTCACAGCTAAGCCCGTTTGAGCTACTGTATGGTCGCCCCTTCCTACTTTCAACTCCTCCATCGCCCAATGTCACACCCCTAGGTAGTTACCTCCCTTACTTTACCCTTCTTTGAAACCTCCTCAGGGAACACGCCAATGCTTTTCTTTCCCAACCCACCCAGCCACCCAGTCCTCTCCGTTCTCCTGGCTTACTTTTCTTAAGAAAGGTATTGCCCTAGCCAATCTCACAGGCCTGGGCAACCTTTCATCATGTCTCATGTGTGCCTCTTTAGGACAAACACCATTGGTAGCGGTACCGTACCCAGTTCCTCTAAGACCAAATATCTCCTCTTTTTACCCCTGGCAGTTGGAATCTCCCTTGCCACCTCGGCACTGGCAGCTGAATTGGGTGGAGGGGCTCTCGGCCACTCGTATCAAACACTGGCGCAGCTAACCACCCAATTTCAGGCCGCCATTGACGACTCAGCTGTGTCTCTCGCCTCTCTCCAAAGACAAATCACCTCCATAGCCCAGGTGGCCCTCCAAAACCGACGAGCACTGGATCTACTCACCTCCGAACGCGGAGGAACCTGTCTCTTCTTACAAGAAGAGTGCTGCTATTACATCAATGAGTCCGGTTTGGTGGAAACCCGAATAGAAAACCTTCAAAAAATCAAAAATAATCTGCAAAGCCAAAAGTTCTCAACAGAGGCCACAGCTTGGTGGTCTTCCTCCATGTACACCCTCCTATCCCCATTACTCGGACCTTTGATACTCGTTTGCATAATCTTACTCATTGCTCCTTGTTTCTTACAGTTTCTGCAACGGCGCTTCCAGGAACTAACCCGGGTAACAATCAATCAAATGCTGCTCCAGCCTTCTCTTGAATAACTCCAAAAAAAGAAAAATAAAAGGCCCTTACCCACTCCGACCCTACTCAGCAGGAAGTAGCCAGACAAGATTACTCCGCCCAGCTACCCCACTCCTTTTCTTTTTTTCTTTTAAGGAGTCAGGAATGACTGGAAAATCCCTGGCTGGAAGCGCCCTGCCCCCGGGAAGTACCCAACCTCCATACTGAAAAAGCCCCGTATGCTTCCCGCGCGCGCAAATTCAAACAAAGCCCCTAGCTCGGCTCCAAACTGACACATCAACTTCCCGCCCATACCAATAGCTAAACCAATCCCCAACCTCCACATCAGCTCTCCCTTCCCTTTCCCCCGCCCAGTTCCCACAACTCTATAAAAGCCCTGAGCAGGCTCACCTGGGCGCGGTTGCTGGCTCTCCTCCCTTGTGTGAGCCCGGCCCGCCTGGAGGATCTCCAATAAAGCCTGAACGCGGTTACATCTCTGTCTTCCTGACTTAATTCGGCCACGTGTGGGGTTCAAGTAACGAGGGTTCAAGCAGGCCAGACACAACTGACTAGAGTGTCTTCCTCTTTTTATTTTTTATAGAAAATACTTTTCTATAAAAGTATTTTCCTGTCTAAAACTTATCAAGAAATGCAGCCTCAAAATATTCCATCTTTTATTATAACATGTCAGACTCAAAATGTATTTTTTGCAGTGAGAGATGCTGGGAAATTGAAAGATAAAATTAAAAGAAATATCTGAGGGAAATTAGTATTTTCTCCATAGGGTCATTCATAAAATCTTCTTAGCAGAGTGATAAAAAATAAAGAGTTTTATTTCAAGGAATAGGAATTCAATATCAACCTTTGTTTAATGCTTAGAAACAACAGGGAAGGAAAAACCATTCATCACACACAATCAGCAATAAAACCTTGTGAAGTAATAGGAAGAGCTTTTGCTCAGCCAGCCATCTGCATGGGAGCTGGAAAATAAAGAATGACTTGAATTGGTCACTAAGTAAATAAGAGAAATTCTTGGATACCAACTCTTGAAAGAACCCACTGCTACTCAAACCAAGTCTCTGCTGCAGATTTAAAATCTGCCTATTCAGCTAAAAGAGAAACAAGTTGCCAGAAGACATAGATTATGTGAAAATGGTATAACTCTGTTACTACTTTATTAAAAATTTTATAAAAGTTTCATAAAAGGAAGCTTGAGTAAGTTTTTTCATGGCATTCAATTCATTCTTTATCATGCAGTGTGCATTATGGTTAAACCATTGTTCTTGGGAGTACAAAACAGTTCAAGTTGGGTTGAGGAGAATTTGGCAATATTTGAAAGAATATACCAAATTTGCTTTTTGACTTAGCAATACTATGTCTAAGTATCTGTACTAATTTACACTGGAAAATATATGAAAAGACTCATGCTCAAGTGTTTTATTCTGCTATTATAATAGTGGAAGATTGAAAAACAACCCAATGCATGAAATACACAATGACTGAACAATTTATCGTATACTAGCACATTGAAATACCATGCAACAGTGCACAAAAATAAAGATCTCTATCATAGATATAGAGAGTTCTCCATTACATATAATTGAAAAAATCAAGGCATAGAACAATATATAAAACATATCACCTTTGCTAAAAGAAAGAAGTTATGTAATAATATATCTAAGACACATATGCTTGGTTTTACAAAAAGAAACAAGACACTAAAAAGATGAACCAAAGTGTCTTGTTTCTTTTTGTAAAACTTATTTATTCTTCCTCTCCTTCCCTAAGAGGAAGAAGAAGAAATAAGACAGAGGAGGCAAGTAAAGGTGAAAGTTTTAAAAAATATAACTTGCTATAAATCTTTTCATTCTTAAGTGTTTTAAAAACACCTGAAATGAAGTCTAATAAAAATAGAAAGCAGCATGTAAAGTTCAAACCAAAGCAAAAATGAAGAATTTAACTGTATATTCAGTGATAGAAATCACACAGAGGTAAGAATTTTTTAAGCAACTTTAAAACACCCTATTTTAGCTGTATTGACAAAGTAGAAAATAACAACTAAAAATAAAAGAAATCAAACTTTAATGAGTAGTCTAGTTGAGAGTGGTAGTATTGATACTATGATTTTGAAACTATATATAGTAGATTAATGCAAATAAGTAATTTTGTTAAGAAACAAAATTTAGCTTAAGATAAAAACGATACAATTGTAAAATCCAAATCTTGACCAAAACAACATAAATTTGAATTGGAAATGTACGTGTGAACTGTGAATATTTTTTTCTTTCTAAAAAATACTTATTTCTTGGTAATTCCATGAAGCAATGATGACAGCAATAAGCACAGCTAATGCCTGGACTGCACCATTTAAATACCATAGGAAAGCTGAGCAACTTGAGGTAATGAATCATTCCATATTTGGGTGGAAAATATATCTGATGAATTTAGAATATCTAGTTGTAATAGAAATCCAGAGAGTGATCAGAGATAAATGAATTCTATCAAAGGGACATAGGAACAAACACAGAGGAAATGTGGCAGAATGTTAGAAAAGTGGCACATGAAAAATCATAATGAACACGATTGTAGCATATTGAAAATATACAAATTCATGTGTTCATAAGGTTACTCAAAAACGTAAAGGGTTGGGGAAAACAAGACAGAAAACCAGCCAAAAAACAATAGGAGGCAACGAGGGCATCCACTACTTCCTCAGAAAATTAAAAAAAGGAGAGGTTAAACATTTATCATGTCCTTCCTCCATGAGTTCTATTTCTACGTAACCAAATGGCCCAAGCTAATGAGGGATTTTTGTTTATTTGTTTTTTGTGTTTTGTGGAAAGAATTAAAAAATAAACAAACTAGAGAATGTCCTTTTTAAACTCTGATAAAATAATTGATACAGGCAGTTATTATCAGTGGATAAAAAAATTGTGGAAAAATTGATAGATTGACAGTGAACTTCGTAATGATCAGATAAATCAACTATCCCGTGAATCCTCTGATCAGTCTTAGTAGCACTGAAAGCAAGTCAATAAAATACTACTTTTCTCTTTATGTGAGACAACATGAAGTGCAGAATACCATTTTTGAAGGATTACCATTTTTGACTGAAAAAACAGAATACCATTTTTGACTGAAAAAACGGAATACCATTTTTGACTGAAAAAACAAAAAACAAGATTAAACTGGAATCTATTTAAGTTTTTATCATTAACTTCTATTTATATGAAATATAAGGAACAGTACAACACTAAGAGGAAGTTGACAGACAAATGTAAATAGAAGACATTCAACAGGAGAGCTGATTATGCATCTGTGAAAAGTCGATGGTATAAAAACAAGGGAGGGCATCAGCTCCTGGTTAAAATCTTAAGACGACATGACAGTCAAAAGTAAACTGTGAACAAAATGTTGCCTTAAAATATTATTACAATATGAGCATGAATTACATATTATGATCAAGAAAATGCTTTTTAAAATATTTGACAATGACATTGTGGTTATGCAAGAAAATTCCTACATAGGCAAGAAAATGCCTGCTGAATAATGAATGGGTGAACTGTCATGAGGTCTAGCATTTATTTTATAATACTTTGGTAAAGAACAAAAGCAAAAGGATGAATCAAATCAATATGATAAAATGTTAATAATTGTTATATCTGGGTGATGAAAACTTAGTTAAATACTATTTGGTGTATTTTAAAAATATTGTAGTGATTTGTAAGCTGCAAAATTAATTAAAATTATTGTAATTATTTCTTTTAAAAATTTTTATTCATTGAATATGGATACACAAAATTAAGAAAAGATCTGGAAAATAGTCAACATTATACTCTGGGCTCAGTTACTGCACCATTCTTGGTTCCAGGTAAAGTTGAATCAAAAACATAGGTTTCAAGTAGTGCAGATATAAATGGAAGGCTGCACTCTGAATTTTTTTCTTTCTTTTTTTTTTTGAGACAGAGTCTTGCTGTGTTGCCCAAGCTGGAGTACAATGGTACAATCTCAGCTCACCCTTCCGCCTCCCCGGTTCAGCACTACAGCCTCCCACCACCATGCCCAGCTAATTTTTGTATTTTTAGTAGAGATCGAGTTTCAACATATTTGCCAGGCTGGTCTTGAACTCCTGACTTTGTGATCTGCCCGCCTCAACCTCACAAAGTGCTGGGATTACAGGTGTGAGCCATCAAGTCTGGCCTGTACTCTGAATTTCTAATGAGACAGAGGCTCTTAGAATTTCAACTAAAGTAGTTCGTATTGTATATTAAATACTAGTATGGAAAAGTAAATATATAATAAAAGATGGACTACCTAAAAATTGCATTATAGGGGAATTTGTTTTCCAAAACTTTGATTTTTGAAAAACTACTGATTGTAATTAATCCACTTTACTAATATAGAAAAGCTGAATGTTAACCCAATATTACTTTCAAGAAGGGATCATGAATTTGAAATCACAACTTAAAAAAAAAAACACACACACTTAACCCAGTCTATACTCTGTGTCAGGCACTGCTATATGCCCTAGAAATATACAAATATGATGTGGAGAAGCTAGAAGTTTAATGGTGAACACAGAAATCTGAATATTTAAGATTTGCAGGCTAAATTTGAAATAATGAGGAGACAGATAAAAGTAATAAAATAATGAGAAGACAGATAAAACAATTTTTATGAGGTCATTCCCAAGAGGAAAAATGCTTTCAATGAAGAAAAGCATGAAGCAGAGAATTGACATGGAAGTCTATAGGGTATTATGAGTCGCTCTGTGTTGTTCAAGCTCCAAGGCAAGGCATCAATTGCTGAATGGATCTTACTTTGAAATAGAAGCCAAAACCAGATGAATAGGAGAGAATTCTTCATTTGTGAAAGAAACAAAATGAAATCAAATTATCATAGACAATGACATCAAAGAACCTAAATTTATTGACTGAGAAGAGCAAAAAGTCAAAACACACACATGTGAAGAACACAAAAATATGCTATGAAGAAAAATAAAACTATTGTTAAAGTGGCATTGTTCTATTAACTTTCAAACATTGCATATGTGTACTTGTTTGTGTATTTAAAACGTGTAAACAAGATGTGAAAAGTTAGATAAACAGAAAAGGATGTCTCTGTCTAAACAATCACATGACAGGGGAAAAGTGTTTCAACATGAATTTAATACTTGCTGACCACGTCTGCATGTTGAATCATGTTGAATCACGTCTGCATGTTGATGTGTTCAAGCACATCTAAGAAACCATTATACTTTAATGAAACTTTAGGGTGAATCATTATTCAAAGTTAGAAATCCTATCATATTATAAATACCTATCCTTTCTTACACATGTTAGGCAAGTTTATTTTTGCATATAGTAGGTTTTCTTAAAGTTGGTCCCAACTCCACTCATAATTAGTTGAATATTTGCTCAATTCTGTAATCACGGTCAAGAGAGGACCATACACTTTCACCGTCAGATCCAAAAGTTAAGATGTAAATGAAGAGTTGACACAGCACTGAAAGTAACTGTTGAACCTTAGAAGGCAAAATTCCAGAAGTTAGTTTGCTAGCAAGTTAAAGCTGATATCCCAAGTTACTAACTGATATGATAGCACCGTCAATTTCTTTGAGATATCTATGTGTATGGGATTTTAACAAGGTGACATACTGAAGAAAGAGGTAGAAAATTGTGAAGTAAGAAATTTAGTATTTTCTATATTATGAAAACAATTTTAAGGGAAGAATCTAAAAACGAATTTTTTTTGTTATGTTTTCAATTCTGTATTTCTTTCCTATTGTATATTCTGAATTTTAAAAGTAACACATTTGCATTGAATATACATTTCTCAAATTATATGCCTATTCAGAGAAGGCATTCTAAGAAATGGATTTTCTGGCTTAAGTTTCAATAAACTATAAAATCAGACTTATAACTAATATTTTCTACTCTACTCAAGTATGATCAGGATTCAATACATGAAGAAAGGGTAGCAGTTGAGCATCAATTCAAGTGAATTAAAGAATTTAGCAGGTCCATTTAGCAGCATGACTATAGAGAGAAGCATAACCATAAATTTAAAAAATGCATTGGGTTGGTATCGACAACTGAGGATATCAGTAGAAAGTAAAAGATGAGGTTGATGGATTACAGAAATTCGGTTGGGAGAGAAAATGAAGAAGCAAACTAACATATAATAAAGTTAGCTGTTGAAGGTCAAATAAATTTTACAGTTTTTATTTTATCGTTGCTATGGGTATGTAGCTTTGTCTTTCAAGTTTTATAAAAGGAATTTTTAGTAAAGGTTTTAGCACTTTAATATGGAAAGTTCATGGCCTAAGATATGCCATATATTAATAATGAAATAGTGGTTTAATTTCCAAATGAACCTCATCTCATGTAAGATACAATATGGCTTGCTGCATGCAGAGGCAATTATAGGTTTAATACATTTGGTGTTGGACATCAATCTCGCTAAATCAATCTGACAAAGGTACCTGAAATTCAATGGTAAAACCTCAAGTAGAAAACCAGCAAAGTTTACCCAGCAAAAGTAACACAGAGATTTATTTTATTATGGCTCAAGAAGTTTTCTCAAAGAATGTTCAAGGATGTCTAGCTATGATAATCCATACTCATTGTACTAAGCCTCCTTGACCTTAGACAGCTTCCTGTGTCTCACACAGCGCCGATGGGATTGTAAAAATTCACAGTTCTCTTCAGTGTAAGTTTTTGCAGCATCACTGCATCCAGACAGATGAATAATTCTTATACTCACTTAAATGTTAGAAAATGTATTTCTAGTGTGCATCCATAGCCTTCTCTAATTAATTCAACGTTTTAAATGGTAAATAAAGTGTACACAGGTGACCATAGCAGCTACACTGGTAATATGTACAATTCTTTGATTTTGGGGTAATTCAACTCATGAGCTTACTCAGAAAGGAGGAAAACAGATTTGTTGAAAAATGAAGACATCTCCCTTCCCACCTCTTCTCTACTTCAGGCTTCAGTGCTTATTCCTTTTGTTTACTTCCCATGCATCTTTTTTTTTTTGAGTCTCGTTTTTTTGCCCAGGCTGGAGTGCAGCAGCACGATCTCCACTCAGCACAACCTCCGCCTCCCTGGTTCAAGCGATTCTCCTGCCTCAGCCTCCCGAGTAGCTGGGACTACAGAGGCGTGCACCACGCCCTGCTAATTTTTGTATTTTTAGTAGAGATGGGGATTCACCATGTTGGCTAGGCTGGTCTCAAACTCCTGACTTCGTGATCCGCCCGCCTCCGCCTCCCAAAGTGCTGGGATTACAGGCATGAGCCACCGCGCCAGGCCTCCCATGCTTCTTGTAAGTATCATCATTATTCTGCGACAAGATTCCTTAAAGAGGTCAACGCTGGTGTATATAACCTTGTTACATAAATAGAAATTTTTTATTTAAATTCTCCATCTTCTTTTTCCCTCATATTAATATGTATAAACACACATACTGTATGTATAAATATACACACACATGCACACACATACATACTATCAGTTTAGCAAATACTGGTGTTTCATTCAAGGCCTTTGATATGCTCTCTTAACAGTTTCAAGAATGATTTCAACAAAAGATATCTTTCATATTTTGGAAGGAGTAAGATTTGAATCCTAGTATGAGCTCATTCACCTACCTTAAGTTAGAAAAAACAGACCTGGCAAAAGCATGTATATTCATGTACAGATGGCACCTAGGTATGTATATCCATTGTTAGCTTTATACTTTGTTTCCCTAATGTGTAAATCTGAAAAATAATTACATAAAGGAAACAATAATCATGTCTCTCTTTTGGTATGTTTAATAATATAAAGACTAAAAAGTCATACTATAATGAAAGGCATCTTTATTGATTAACATGCTGAAATGCTCTGGCTTAATGTGCAGGATTCATTTCCCCGTGTGGTTTCCTTGTGGAGCTAGTGCCTCTGTAAGTCAGTGACAGTCTTCTCTGTCTGAGAGCAGAGAGCATGCTCCTCTGACTTTCTCAGTTATCTCAAATGGCTGCCTAATGGGCTGGCCAGATGACTTCAAATATGAAAACCTCTTTCAGCCTATTACAAGGTAATTTTACCTAATGGGCTTTCATATCAGTCTGTTCCTCTGAGCTGCGCCCCCATCCTCTATTCCACTGCCCAACTTTGGCTCTGAGCCTAAGTCATCAAACCCAAATATTTAAAAGCATTATAACCCTACTTGAAACTACTTACATTTTAATTTTGTGTAAAACTTATATAGACAACCTAACAGCCCAACTTGGCTCCAGACAGTATCATAATAATATACAACATAGCTAAAAAGGCATTCCAATTTTTTCTAATTGGCCTTCATATGAAAATGAGAAAAGGCTTTCAGTCTACTAAATTATTCAGTGGTACTATGCATTCTGTAAATTTATTACTCTTAGCTGATACAGTTTTCGACATAAAATAAATGTTAGACTCTGAACTAAAAATGCAATAAATAGAACTGCCTTTATTGACAATAGCTGTAAAAAAAACCTTCCATTTTCATACTTCACTGGTATGACTATATATCATCAAATTTGTTTTGATTAAAAGTTTAACAAAGTGAGAGAAACAGATCTAACGAAAATAGCATTCAGTACTCTAACTTAAGGACTATATGAGGGCAAGTAATCACATATTTTTGGTTAATTGCTTCACACATATTCTTGTTTTTAACACTCTTGCAGCAAATAAGACAAGACTACCAAATGTATTATGGAAGTATGTCAAAGATCACTTATTACCCTACTTGGTTTTTGCACTGTTACGGTTTACAAAAAAGATAAGCAAAAGTAATAAAAGTAAAATCAGATGAAAAATATCTCTTAATGTAGTTTTAAAAAAAGCAAAGTTTTAAGTTACTCATTGCTCTCATCCATTTTTAAAATTATTTCAACACTTAAAAACAACTCCTATTTTATAATCCAATCGTTTCTTAATCTTCCCCTTACTTTAAACTACTTCAGCCTCTGACACAGTTGTCTCCTTTCTTCCTGAGACTTTTAATAGGCTCACTTAAAAATGATAATGATGCAACAATAACTGACAAAAACAGTCAATAACATTTATGGAACACGGACGATGTTTCTGAGACTGTGTTAAGACCTTTACCTGAATTATCTTTTGTTAAATCTTCACAACATCTGTAGATTTATTGTAATTAACCCCTTCCTACACATGAAGAAACTGAGACCCAGAGCAAACAAGTGGCTTAAATGTTCCGGGGCTACACATTCATACACAGGCCTCTGGTTCCAGTGCTACAGATCTAGCATTTTTAGACGTAAGTCAGATGTTACAGTTTGGCTCAGAGCCCGCTGGGCTTCCCTTGCTTGCTCATCTCATTCAAGTGTGTGCTCAAATGACACACAGAAAGAAATGTCCTCAGTGTTCCCTCTAAAATGACACTTTGTTTCTATTCTTTAGCATTATTTTTATTTTAGGGTGTACTCTCTGCCAATATATTAAATTTCTACATGTGTATTTATCCTCCTTGCAATAGTGGAGCTTCAAAAGCACGGGGATTTTGTTTTGTTCATTGCTGTATCCCTAATGCCTAGTGCAGTGATGACACATGGTGGATTATCAACTAACATTTGTGAAAGGGAGGGAGGGAGGCAGGAATTAATAAAAAGGAGGAAAGAAGGGAGGAAAAAGAATAGAGGAAGAAAGGAAGAAGAAAGGAGGGAAGAAGGGAGAAAGAAAAACACAAAAAGAAAAAAACGGATTCTGCCAGGCAATCTTTCTACAACGCCGCATAACTCCTACTATTTCTTTTTATTGCTGTTCTTTCTTTGCGAACTCCTTATTTTTTATTTGCTTCCTAACTATAGGCATTATCCAAGGCTTTCTTTTCATGGTTTCTCATTGCTTTCAGAATCCCTGTTTTCCCACTCCATTTCTCCTATATTTAAGAAACCAGATTTACTTAGATGATTATTATAGTTATGAAGTCCTGATATCACAGAAGTTGAAAACTTCAAAGTTGAAATTTCTTCCTGCTCTCTGTTAGGGGAAGTGAAACCCACTGAGCCAAGAATTCATGGGTTCTTTCTCTTCCTGTACAAGTGTAAGAATGTTTGATGAGGAAAAACTCAATCAAAGTTTATTCTCGTGGTTTTGTAGCAGTAAGAATAGCTGACACACAATGTGTACCGAGTCACTCGGGAGCTATTCTAGAGGCTTTAATGCATGTCTCATTAGATCCTCATGTAAACTCTATGAGGAAGATTATTATTTCGCTCAGAAGTATATAATGTATCCTATGACTGCTTAGATCCTAGAATATTGAATATCCTATATCCTTGAAAGGAAGTGAACTGACGTGACAGTATTTGGGATAATAATGCAAGGATGGGGACAGTTAGGGGTTCAAGCAGGACACAAAATCTAAACCGTAAATTACTGCCAACCCAAAGCATTGAATCAAATTTCTAACAACATACAAAAAAGAAAACTGACACACCTAACAATGACAATAACAACGACAAACATAAAATCGACAGTTTTGAGAAAAAAAATAAACTAACTATTCAAGAAAAAAACTTTCTCAAAGCATACGATGATTGGATATCATTACATAAACATATATTGCTACCACATCTGGATTAAAGTGAAAAATTACAACATTTATAGTTATTTAATTTCTTAACCCTAAACATTCCTAGGAATTGTTAGTTTATTCTCCTTTGAAATTGATTGTAATTCGATTCCAAGGTTGTGTATACACTATTCCAGACATTTATATGGGAACCACAATATTTAATCACTACCCAGATGTTTCCAAAGAAATATCCCAGATGGTAGACACTAGTTCTGAAAGATCCAATTTGTGAAATTTTCAGAATTCTTATTAAGCTAAAACTTCTATCCAATACATAAAACTAAATTAGAATGACTAGTGCTCTTTTTGTTTTTGTTTTCCTATCTGATTTTGCTTCCTTTGTGGTTTTTTCTATTTATATTGTCGATACTCTAAACCAGGTTTCTCAAGTTTCATTCGTAGTATTGTAATAAGTATTCTTCCAACTACTCACACTTCTCACTCAAAATCATCACCTCTACACACAGACATTGAATGGAAGATACACTGTGTTTAGGAAACCTGAGGTTTTCCATTACTGTAAGGATAAATTCCAAATTATTTAAACTATCTTTAAAGTCTCTCAATAATCTGATACCACCAGGCGTATTGAATATTCTTTCAATATTTGCCAAAAGAGAAGCAACAATACTCATTGTTCCAATTTATACTACAACTACCAAACCTGTACTTGGTGAAGACTTGATTCAAGTCTCAACATAAATAACTAAGGCGTACAATGTCCTAATCTCAGTGTCCTAAGTTGCCATATATTTTTTTCTTCTTTTAAAAATGTAAAGTTCACTACTCTATTCTCTTGTTTGAGTTCACCAATTTAATAAACTTTTCCTTTCAGATTTGTTCTGACATAACCTAGTTTTCTGACCAGAATAACTTCAATAAAAGGACTAAAACAATTTATATTTAACAGAAGTGAGGTCAAAAATGAATTTATCTATGCAAACTTATATGTTTATGTTTTAATAGACATTTGGTAATCATACATATTTATGGAGTACAGTGTGAGGCTTCCATACATAAGTACATTGTGTAACGAACAAGTCAGGATAATTAGCAAATTCATCAAACACTTGTCATTTATTTGTGATAAGAATATTCAAAATCCTCTCTCTAGGTATTTTGAAGTACACATTATTGCTGACTATAGGCACTCTATTGTGCAATAGAACACCAGAAATTATTCCCCTATATAATTCTAACTTTGTATCCATTGACCATCCTCTCTTCAGCCCATCTCTTCTACTTGCCCCTCCACTCTCTCCTCTGGTAACCAATATTGTACTTTCTAATTCTATGAGGTCAAATTTTTGAGACTCGATGTGAGTGAAATCCTGGGTGTATTTGTCATTCTCTGCTTGGTTTGCTCCAATTAACATAATGTCCTTTAGGTTCACTCATGTTGTGCAAATGACGGGATTTCACTATTTTTAAGGCTATATTTTGTGACATGGTATACATATATATATATATATATATATATATATATATACACACACACACACACACACACACACACACACACCATATTTTCTTTACCTACTCATCTGTCGTTGGATACTTAGGTTGATTCCATATCTTGACTATTGTGAATAGTGCTGGAATAAATCTGGGCATGCAGATATCTCTTTGATACATTGATTCAACTTCCTTTAGATATATACTCAAGTAGTGGAATTGTTCAATATTTTTGTATATAGTTGTTTGATCTTATATATTCAGGTTATTATTATAATTTCCTGTTAGATGGATAGTTTGCAAATATTTTTTCCTGTTCTATGGGTTGTCTCTTTACTTTGTTGATTGTTTTCTTTGCTGTGCAGAAACTTTTTAACTTGATATGATCTCATTTGTTCATTCTCCCTTCAGTTGCCTGTGCTCAGTAAATCCTTGTTCAGTTCAATGTCCTGAAGAGTCTCCCTGATGTTTTCTTTCAGTACGTACGTTCATAGTTCATCAAGGTCTTAGACTTAAATCTTTAAGCCATTTTGATTTGATTTTTCTATATAGTGAGAGATAGGGGTTCAGTTTCATTCTTCTACATATGGAGATCCAGTTTTCTCAGCACAATTAATTGAACAGATTGTCCTTCCCTAATGTATGTTCTTGGTACTGTGTTTGAAATTAAGTTCACTTTAGATGTATGAATTTGTTTCTGGGTTCTCTGTTGTGTTCCACTGAACTATGTGTCTGTCTTTATAGCAGCACCATGCCATTTTGGTTACTGTAACTCTGTAGTAAAATTTGAAATAAGGTAATGTAATTTCTCCTATTTTGTTCTTTTTGCTCAGGATTGATTTGGCTCTTCTGGGTCTTTTGGAGTTTCATATACATTTTGGGATTGTTTTTACTATTTCTGTGAAGAATGCCATTGGTTATTTTGGTAGCAATTGCACTGAATCTGCAGATTGCTTTGGGGAGTATAGACATGTTTATAATATTGATTCTTCCATTTGATGAACATAGAATATCTTTCCTTTTGTGTGTGTATCCTTTTCAATTCTTTCATCAATGTTTTAGAGATTTCATTGTAATAAACTTTCCCTTTGGTTAATGACTAGGTATTTAACTTGATTTGTAGCTATTGTAAGATAAATTAGTTTTTAATTTCTTGTTTAGATTGTTCACTGTTGCCATATAGAAATGCTATTAATTTTTGTAGGTTGATTTTGCATTCTGAAACCTTACTAAATTTGTTTATCATTCTAATATTATTTTGGTGGAACATTTAGGATTTTGCAAGTATAAGATTATATGATCTGTAAACAAGAAAAAGTTGACTTCTCTTCCTTTTCCATTTGGATGCCCTTTATTACTTTCTCTTGTCTGATTGCTCTGGCTAGACTTTCGTTACTATGTTGTGTAACAACAGCAGTGTGGGCATCCTTGTTTTGCTTGAAAAGACTTTCAGTTTTTCCCATTCAGTACGATACTAGCTGTGGGTCTGTCATATATGGATTTTATTATGTTGGGGTATATACCTTCTATACCTCATTTTATGAGGGTTTTTTTTTATCATAAAGGAATTTTGAATTTTATCAAATGCTTTTTCCACATCCATTGAAATGATTGTATAGTTTTTCCCTTCATTCAGTTGATAAAATGTATGACATTGATTGATTTGTGTATGTTCGGATCCTTGGGATAAATTCCAATTGGTCATGATGAATGATCTTTTTAACATATTGTTGAACTTGGTTTGCTAGCATTTTGTTGAAGATTTTTGCATCAAAGTTCATCAGGGATATTGGCATGTAGTTTTTTTTGTGTGTGTGTTTTTTTTGTGTGTGTTTATTTCTGATACATCTTTGGTTTGGTGTCAGGGTAATACTGGCCTCATAGAATGAGTCTGAAAGAATTGTCCCCTTCTCAATTTTTTGAAATAGTTTGAGTAGATTTTTTTTTTATTAGTTCTTTATATGTTTAGTAAAATTCAGCAGTGAAATCATTAGGCTTTTCTTTACTGGAAGAGTTTTTATTAAGGCTTCAATCTCCTTACTTCTAGATTTTCCAATTCACTAGTGTACAGTTGCTCATAGTAGCCTCTAATGATCCTTTTAGTTTCGGAGGTATTGGTTGTCATATTTAATTTCCATTTATATTTATTTGAGTCTTCTCTTTTTTTTCTTAGTCTAGCTAAAGGTCTGTATTTTTACAGACCTTTGAAAAGAGTTTTATTTATCTTTTCAAAGAACCAACTTTTTCATTGACCTTTTCTTAATTTCATTTTTTCTGCTCTTATATTTATTATTTATTTTCTTCTACTAACTTTTGGTTTGATTTACTCTTACTTTTCTAGTTCCTTAAAATTCATTATTAGGTTGTTTAAGTTTTTCTTCTTCTTTCATGTATGCACTTGCAGCTATATATTTCCCTCTTAGGACTGCTGTCACTGTATCCCATAGGTTTTAGTATTTTGTGTTTCCATAATCATCTGTTTCCAGAAATCTTTCAATTCCCTTCTTAATTTCTTCATTGACCCACTGGTCATTCAGGAGTATGTTTTGAATTTCCATGTGTTCTTATAGTTTTCAAAATTTGGAGTTGATTTCTAGTTGTATTCCATTTTGGTCAGAGAAAATATTTGATATCATTTCAATTATTCTGAATGTTTTAAGACTGCCTTGTGGGCTAACATACAGTCCATCCTCCAGAATACTGCATGTGCTGTGGAGAGCAATGTGTATTCTGCAGTCATTAGATGAAATGTTTTGTAAATATCTATTAAGCCCATTTGGTCTACAGTGCAGATTAATTCTGATGTTCCTTTGTTGATTTTTTGTCTGGAAGATCTGTCCAATGTGGAAAGTGGGGTACTGAAGCCTCCAGCTATTGTCATATTGGGGTCTATCTCTGTCTTTAGCACTAACAATATTTGCTTTACATATCTAGGTGCTCTGGTGTTGGGTACATATATATTTACCATTGTTATATCTTCTTCTTGAATTGACCCGTTTATAATTATATAATGACCTTCTTTGTCTCTTTTTATAGTTTTTGTCTTAAAATATATTTTGTCTTCTATCTTGATAGGTTGTATTTGTGTAGGAATACCTGTAGCTACTCCTGCTCTTTTTTGGTTTCTATTGGCATGAAATGCCTTTTTTCATCCCTTTATTTTCAGTCTATGTTTGATTTTATATATGGAGTGTGTTTCTTGTTGGAAATAAATCACTGGGTCTTGTTTTACAATCCATTCAGCCACGCTATGTCTTTTGATTGGAGAGTTTCATTCATTTACATTTAACGTTATCATTGATAAGAATTTAACTCTGTCATTTTGTTACTTTGTTTCTGGTTGTTTTGTAGTCATTCCTCCCTCCCTCCCTCCCTCCCTTCCTCCCGTCCTTCGCTCCCTCCCTCCTGCCTGCCTTCTTGCCTGTCTCTTCCTTTTTCTTTTTCTTTCTTTTTCTCCTTTCCCTTCATTTCTTTCTGGTCTGATATTTGTTATTTATTTTCTTCTGCTAATTTTTGGTTTGGTTTGCTCTTACTTTTCTAGTTCCTTAAAATTCATTGTTAATCCAATTAGGCAAAAAGTAATTGCTTAACACAGAGTAAAACTTTATATTCTCAAAGGACAAGCAGGTATCTTTTCAAAAGTTATTATTATTGTATCACTAGAAAACAATAACTAGATTCTTAGCTTCTTGAATGTGGATACATTTGACCCTTGCATAATATGTTTGAACTGTTGGGACCACATGTGCAGATTAAAAAAAATAAATACAGTCACTTTTCTGTAACTACAGGTTCTACAACCACAACTGAATGTGTATCAAAAATATAGTCAGTCAGCTACTTCAGAATTTGAGGCAGGAGTATCACTTGAGTCCCCAACTTCAAGATTACAATGAGCTATGACCACCATGGCGCTTAAGCTTGGGTGACAGGGTGAGACCCCATCTCAAACAAACAACAATATTTGGGAGATGCAAAACCCATGGACACAAAGGGCTGACTTTTCATACGTGCAAGTTCTGACAGGCCTACTGTGGGACCTGAGTATGCACTGATTTTCGTGTCTGTAGGGGTCCTGGGATCAATCCCTTTTGGATGCCAAGGGAAAATTTTACAGTTTTTTGCCTGTCTCCCATAATCCTAGAAGAATAGAATGCATACACAGGTGCCGAATCAATACTTACATGTTTCTTTGGTAAGAAACTTCATGTGTTTTTAAATTATCAAGAGGTGGAATAAGTTACATGGTGGTGCTTATCAAAACTTAAAAATATATTTTTCACAAACCAAGGAATAAAGGAAGTTTTACTCTACTTTTTTGAGGAATCCACTGACAGCAACTGAAATATCAAAAATAAAAGGATGAAACTTCTCTAATACCAATAAAACAAAGAAAATGCCACACTCCTAAATATATATACATTTAAAGATTATATATAATTAATAATATATAATATACTTATATAATATATATTCAAAGCACAAAATATAAAGCATATCAAGTAACATAGTACTATGGAATTGTAAGGGAATGTATTGGGAGCTAACATTTTCCTCTTCAAAGTTCACTGGGTTGTTGCTTTCCTAAACCTTGTAGGGAAAGACCATTTCCTGAAGTAAAATATGGAAAAGGACGGAGAAAAGATTGTGGATTTCATCACGAAGAGATTGTGCCCAGGACACTGCTGTGGGCCATGTCAATCAATCATGAATATAGAAAAATATATTCCTCCAGGAGAGTGTTACACCCCCAAATCATGCCCCCAGAACCTTTCTTCATTTTCCCATGTAACCAAGCAGCTCAACTTCAAAATGAATTTTAAAACTTTTTTCTTTTCTCCCTTGCCTTGAGATGTAAGTGAAAGCAATCTGCAGATGACTTCTCCCGTAACTTTATAACAGCCTGTAAATCCCTCTCTTTCCCACTGCATACTCCCTTCACATTTATCTAACTGTTTGCTAGTATTTAATTAAGTGCTTAGTTAGAAGTTCCAAGGGCTAATCTTGAGATGGACAAAGCAAGCCTGGAGACTCAGCTATATAATTCCAGAGATTACCTCAAAGAGGCTAGCCAACAACCTGGCCATTGTTGAGATGACTCCAGCCCGTGTTCCAGGTGGAATGAGACTCAAGATAGCCACATAAATAAGACATGCAGACCTTGTACTCAGCGCAATTCCTGCATGTTTCCCCATATCAAGTTCCCCTTTTGAAACCCTTGCCTTCTCCCCAGAAATTCAAAGTGGTTACTTTGGATGAAAATCTGGGCATTTCCCCATTACTAGTTTTGGTTAATAAAGTAACTTTCTTTTAGCATACATTGCACTTGTCACTGGACTCTGCAAGCAGCAAGCGGCCACACCTGTGTTCGGTTACACCCACACCATTGTTCAGCAAGTATTGAATCCATACAAAAATAAAGAATAATCAGACAAAAAGTCATAAAAGACTTCCCCATAGAAACTAGAAACAACAACACTTACAATAATAAAACAAAACCAAAAATCGGGAAAATGTAGTACCTGGGTAAAGAGTTCATGAGGAAAAGGCAATATTTATGCAAATTAACACTAAAATTTTAAACAAATAATTTTCCACAGTCATAATGAAAATATGGTGACTCTCTAAAAATTACAGAGACTCGGGGTTCATTTGCAATAAGCTGAAAGAGATGAAGGGGGGCTAACAGAGCAACGTGAAAACATAGAAGAGAAAAATGAAAACATATCACAGCTAGAACACACATGCAGTACAGACTATGATTAAAGTTAAGTAAGATACATGAAGGATAGCTTGAGGAAAATGTACAGTATGAAGTGGAAAGAAAATTGTAAATATTGTTAATTGAGATAATGGATGTAGAAAACAAAAAAGATTCAACATCATAAGTGTTCCCAAAAGAAAAAAAAAGGAGAGCATTTTGTAAATAAAGTCTTGGGTATGCAAAATGAAAGAAAATGTGTTTCTGATAAAACATATTGAATAATTACAACAATGAGGCATAATTAAGTAAAGCTAGTGAACTTTAACTATAAAGAGAATCAAATAAATATTCAGGTAGAAAAAGCATGTCACAAAGAAGGGAAAAAAAATCATTTAGGCCTTAGACTCTAACCAAAGTAACATATTTATACCAGAATATGGTGAAACAATGTCAACACAGTTCAATGAGGTAAATTAATCTTAGGATATCCACTCTGAGGCAAGTTGTTCTTTAAGTATAAAAGACGAACATGCATACTTGAATCATCCCCATAAGACCTTTCTAAAACAAAACCACTATAACTATTAAAACCACCAGCCTTTCTACTATTAAGCAGCAAAATCCAGTCTTTTAAGAAAAAAATCACATTAATGACTTAGCAATGGAGAAATTATGGTGAGCACTGATTGTATTTAAATATAAAATTAAGATAGAGAACTAAGATTAAGGGTAGATTTATAGTATCAGAGCAGAATTTTAATGTTATGGCCACCATCAGTATTAATAATGGGAATAGTAACAAACTCAGAGAGAGAGGAGTGTGAGAAAGGAGTAAGAGACAAAGTATAATTACATTAATTTATCCATCTTTCATAGCTCAGGATCAAGACACTGACTGAAATTAATATACATATTTTAGAAGAGTAATAAATGTTTTTAAAATTTTTAAATAATTTTT
Organism: Alouatta palliata; assembly: GCA_004027835.1. Lineage (NCBI taxonomy): Eukaryota > Metazoa > Chordata > Mammalia > Primates > Atelidae > Alouatta > Alouatta palliata. Next base: position 6,484 of record PVKV010027665.1, on the reverse strand, counting down.
TAGTTTCAAAATAACATGTTTAAAATATATGGTTCTTGTAATGAATAAACTTGTATCTGAAATTGAGAAGTTCCTTTAATATGTGGTTTTCTTTTGCTTTCTTAAGACAAACAAATTAAATGTAATATTTTATAAGCTAAAATATTATAAAAAGAATAATTATTTTATTCTCAATTATTTCTATTTGTTCATCCATCCATCCATCCATCATTCCAGAAATATCACCTAAAGTTAAGAGTAGCTATTACTGGATAGTGGAAATTTTTATGATTTCTTGCTTTCTAGTAGTATTTTTTTCCTCCATGGACTGGGGTGCTCATGATAAGCCTGTATTTTTACAATTTTACTATTGTGTCTACTAGCATAGATTAAAATACACTGTTTGCTGTGGGTTGAATATCTCTGCCAAAACTAATACTGAAATTTAATTGCCAATGGTAAAAGTATTGGGAAATGGAGCATTTAAGAAGTGATTAGGTCATGAGGGCTTTACCCTTATGAGTAGATTAAAGCTGTTACTGAGGAAGTGAGTTAGTTATCACAGGAGTAGTCTCCTGATAAAGGATAACTTTGTGGAAACCATTATACTAAGTGAAATAAGTCAGGAACTGAAAATCAAATATCAGGTTATATGGTTTGGATTTGTGTCTGGCCCAAACCTCATGTTGAATTGTAATCCCCAGTGATGGACGAGGGGCATGGAAAGAGGTGATTAGATCATTGGAGTGGATTTCCCACTTGCTGTTCTCATGAGAGTTCTCTTGAGTTCTCACAAGATCTGGTTGTTGAAAATACCAGCACCTCCCCCTTCACTCTCTTCCCCCTTCTCCAGCCATGTAAGACATGCCTGCTTCCTCTTTGCCTTCTGCCATGATTGTAAGTTTCCTGAGGCCTCCCCAGCCATGCTTCCTGTAAAGCCTGTGGAACTGTGAGTCAATTAAACCTCTTTTCTTTATAAATTATCCAGTTTCAGAGAGTTATTTATAGCAATGTGAGAACAGACTGGTATACCAGTCTGTTCTCACATAGAAGTGGGTGCTGAATAATGGGGACAAACAGACATATAGTGTGGAATAGTTGACATAGGAGACTACAAGTGTGAGTCAGGGGAGTGAAGGTTACCTATTTAGGATAGTTGCAGTGGCTCACACCTGTAGTCCCAGCACTTTGGGAGGCCAAGGCAGGCACATCATCAGGTCAAGAGATCGAGACCATTTTGATCAACATGGTAGAACCCTGTCTCTACTAAAAATACAAAAATTAACTGGGCATGGTGGCACAAACCTGTAATCCCAGCTACTTGGGAAGCTGAGGCAGAAGAATCACTTGAACCTGGGAGGTGGAGATTGCAGTGAGCCGAGTTCACACCACTGCATTCCAGCCTAGTGACACAGAAAGACTCTATCTCAAAAAAAAAAAAAAATTACCAAGTGGGTACAGTGTTCACTATTAAGGTGTGTGTACACTAAAAGCCCACACTTCACTACTACACAACATATGCAGGTAAGATATCTGCACATGTACCCACAAATCTATAAAAATATAGAGTAAAATAAAATGGTAGATTTAAGTCTAACCACACCAACAATTACATGTAGTGTAAATTGTATATCATTCTATTTAGGAGATCAAAGTAGTTATATTAACTTTTTAAAAAGATCAACATGCTGGCCTCAAGAAAGCCAGTTTAATTATAAAGACTTCTACAGATTAAAAATAAATGGATCAAAAAGATACCATGCAAACAATAATCAAAAGGAGCTTGGAGAAGACATAACAATCCTACATGGGTACTCACCGACCTAACAACAAGGTTTTAACATTTATGAAGCACTAAAAAAAAAAAAAAAAAAAAAGAATCCTAAACAAATTTAAATAAGTGGAAATCATGCAACGTATTTTAAGTGACTATAATGAAATTCTGTTAATAATGAAAGATGAAAGAATTTAATCTCTAAGAGGGTGGTGACTTCACTTGCGTTCTTCACAGATGTATTCTTGGTGACTGGAATAGTGCCTAGAAGATAACAAGCCATTAATAAATATATGTTGAATGAAAAAAATGATTAAGTTTGGCCTGATTTCCTCTATCTGTCTAATGTGCTTGCTTCTGCCTTCTGCCCTTCTACTGTACACTCCCAACGGACGCTGGCACTATGCTCTTGGATTTCCTTATACATTACCCAGGTGGTGGTATTCTGTTACAACAGCAATAAGCAGACTAAGACACTGATGTAACAAATGCTTCCCAAATCTCATTGCCTTAGCTACCCAAAGTTTTAATTCTCATTCATGTCATATATCCATCATGAGTCAGCAGTGGCTGTGCTACACCATGAAGTCACACTGGAACTCAGGTTGCCATACCTGTCTTAAACATTTCTGAGTGTGGCTGAGCAAGTCACAGGGTCAAACCTGCCACCAATAAGAAGAAGTATTAATTATCCCCAGGGAGAGGTAACAAATAATGTGAACAATAACAGCCTGTAACAATTAGAAAGTCATTCTTGGTTAAATAAAATATACTACCACCCTAAGGCTGAGTAGATCTTAAAATTCAGATCATTTAAGGAAAAGAACAAATTCTTACTTTTCTCAATGAGAGATCTGTAGCTCTGTGATTTTCCTCTTATCTCTATATACCCTGTACTGCTTTGCACAGTTTTTTCCACATAGCACATATTCATTCAAAACATGTGTCTTAAATTGGACTAATTTGATATAGCAGCCTATGGCAAGATATTGTGTTTAAAAACACATTCTGATGGAATACTTTTTCCTTTTTCTCTCCATCTTTACCTCCTTCTATCCTTTCTTCTTTTCTTTATTTCCTCCAAAATGAAAATACCTTCTAGAAGTCAGTAAAAGAGGCCATTTATACATGAAAATAAATAAAACCATAGAGTTTACCTAAAATAAATTCAGAAAGCCAATAAAATTATAAAAATATGCTTAACCAGCCAGGCATGGTGGCTCACACCTGTAATCCCAGCACTTTGGGAGGCTGGGGGGAAGATCATGAGGTCAGGCGATCAAGACCATCCAGGCCAACATGGGGAAACCCCGTCTCTACTAAAAATACAAAAAAAATTAGCTGGGTGTGGCGGCGCACACCTGTAGTCCCAGCTACTCGGGAGGCTGAGGCAGGAGAATTGCTTGAACCCAGGAGGCAAAGATTACAGTGAGCCGAGATCGTGTCACTGCGCTACAGCCCGGGTGACAGTGCAAGACTCCGTCTCAAAACAAAAACAAAAAACAAATAAAAATATGCTTAACCAAAACTGTCATTAAAGAAATCCAAAATCCAAAGCAAAACAAATTAAGACAGTTTTCTCCCTTTAAAGTCATCAAAAATTTAAAAATATTGTAAGCCCGGTTCTAGTAAGAATACATGGAAGTGTATACTGTTGATGGGAGTATAAAATGCTATAACCATTTTAGAAACTATTTTGGTAATATCTATAAAATATGTTTATACATATATGTTTTTATTCAAAGTTCCATAGCTAGTAAGATAAGTATACAATGTGGTTGACAAATTATCTCACAATAAATGAACAAGTATATTCACTTTAGCACAGTCTGTAGGAACAAAAAACCAGGACAACCTAAACGTCCATAACGAGTATAACCTAGGAAAAACCTAAATGACCGTCACTAGGGATACAATGGTAAATTATACATCTATTTAAAAATACCTATTACATTTTTATGTGCATATATGTAATGATTTATAATATATATGAAACCATATCTTATATTGAAAAAACAATGCATATACAAACACACATATATGGTGGCATATGTATAGAAGTATTTTCTGGATATACATACAACACGAATTGGCAACAATGGTTATCTTTGGAGACAGGTGATGAAAGAAGATTTTTACTGCTTATTTGTGTATTTCTTTTGTTTGAATTTTCAAAGCATTACTTTGATCTTAAAAATATCAGTGAGCGTATTTGTTTGTGGGATATATGGACCATTACTGTGTCTTCCTTTTTCTATTTTTAAAAGTTTAGTAAGTGTTATACATATGAACATTTTTTATTGTTTTGTCTGTTTAAAAACATATTCTGATTTGTGAAAATAAACCAGGCTAAAGAGACAATAAAAACTACAAAAAAGAAAATAAAACTAGCATAGAATTCCACTTCTGGGACCATATCTTTTATATCTGACATACAGAAGAATAATCAGCATCAATCACAACTCATTCCTGTAGGTAAGAAGTGATAACTGCTATGTCCTTGAATATTATACACACCTGGTACCCCTATGACACATACGCAAAGATGGAATATGGGGTGGAGAGAGAGAGTGTGTTCGATATTATTAGATGACTTGGCACAAAATCCCTAAATTTAAAGTACAGGTTTGCCTTTACCAGTGTTATATGAGAAAGTTGCAAAAAGGAGCACTGCACTTATGGGTGATAGGTATGATAGAACATGTGGTGACCAGCCCTTTGAACTGATTGAAAATATGCTAGGAAAGTCTGTTCTGCCCCATGTGTCGCTTGCAAATGTCCAACCCAGCAATTCTTCACAATTAGCTGGAACACAACCAATTTAACATCTTTCACTACAATTTAGAACAGTAATTTGTGTTACAGCTCAAATAGCCGTGAGGGAAACAATGTGTTAAGCTGTTATCAGCCATCAAAATCATAGTGTAAATTTGTTTATAAATTCCTTTTCAAAAAGAACAGAACATTAGATGAAAAGAAATGGTAAAGCTAAAAAGAGGTGGTATTAATATTGATAGAAAAGATTCTTGGTGTGTTTTTGGTTATAGTATCCCTGCTTTTTGCATTGTTACACAATGCATTTGATTTCTTTCTGGCAAATGAGTGTGCTTTATTGTAATTATGACTAATCCTTGTGGTGTTTACTTTTATCATGTTCTCACTTTCATTAATGTTTCTTTGTCTTAGCAAGTAGGAGAGTAATTAGAACAAGGCAAAATTTATTTTATTTTTAGCTCTACATTGTGCTGACAGTGAATCCTCTAAGTCCATTGCTTTTGTGAGTAAAAATGATGGTTAAGAGAAATACTGAATTAGTATTGGTGGGAGTATAGCCAGGCCCACTCACTGGGTAAATGCAACCACCACCTGAAACCTAGAGATTTCTGATGAATAAAGATAATTATGAATAATACTGCATACCTTGCCTATTTCATTCAGAGCATATGGCAGGAGCTCTGCAATGCCAAGAAAAGAATGTTTCTGTCTGCATGTATTCTTCTGTTTCACTCAGAAGCTTTACCTACATGTGACTCACAGAAACGTAAGAAGGATTTTGCCGCACCATGCTGACAGAATTCACTGCAAAGGCTGATATTCTAAACAAAATCATCAGGAGTTGCATGAAATTAAATTTCAATCTGATGCCAGAACTGCAAAAGTAATTTAAATTTATACAGTATTTTTAAAGACCATGCTTATGTAGCCATAAATAGGAAATGCTAACAATCAGCATGATTTAATTCGCTGAATTTTTTTCCGTGAAATTATTTGAGATTTTTTTTTTTCAAAGGTCTGTGTTTTTCTGGCTACTATTTGTAATAAATAATTTTTATTTCTATGTACAGATTTATCCATGCTGACAGAAAAATCATTGTTTTGGGGAGACAAATTAACTCTCTCACTTATCCCATTGAAAACAATGAAGTGAAATATACATTCCTTTTTTTCCTTTGCATGCCTCCCCGCAAGCTCTTTCAATATGACTCCTCTGTCTATGTACCTAACGTCCTTAATTGCTCAATCCTCCCCTATTCCCAACTAGTAATATCTCACTCTGGGAGTATCTCATGAACCTCAACTTTTCCAATCACTTCTGCCTTACCTAAAGATTGCTAGTCTTTGTCTCAGCTTCTCAAGACTTCTCTCATATTAAAGGACAAACATCTCATTTTATCAAGTAATGGCAAAACTGTAGGTGAAATATTTAACTGATTATTCTTCTCCATTAGCCTATTATTGTTACTATCATGTTGCATAACAAAGTACTCCCTGACCCCATTGGTTTGTAACAGTAAGCATTTATATTTCTTCTGCACAGATTTAAAAATCAGCTGAGGTGTTCTGCTTCAGGGTCAATTGACCTTCATTCTGGGCTCTGGTGACAACTTTTTGAGGAGCTTAGACTAAAGGGACAGTGGCTTTCTGGAGCATGCATTTCCCATGACAACCAGAGGAACATAAGAGACTGAGCCAAATTGTGCAAATACATTTAAGGCCTCTGCTTATATCCTGTATGCAAGTCTTTCTTTAGTGAGAGCAACTTGAATGATTCAACTCAATATGAAAGGGGTAGGAATATATACTTGACCCACCACAAAGCAGTGCAAAGTTGGCAGAAAAAGAGTAAAGAACTGAGAATCTATATACCCTTCAAAGAAACAAAGAGAATCAAATACTTAGGAATACAACTAACAAGGAACGTAAAGGACCTCTTCAAGGAGAACTACAAAC
>PVKV010027664.1:0-26124 GCA_004027835.1 Alouatta palliata | reverse complement strand
TTTTTTTTTTTTTTAATCTGGCTAGTGGTCTATTTTGTTGATCTTTTCAAAAAACCAGCTCCTGGATTTTTTGATTTTTTGAAGGGTTTTTTTGTGTCTCTATCTCCTTCAGATCTGCTCTGATCTTAGTTATTTCTTGTCTTCTGCTAGCTTTTGAGTTTTTTTGATCTAGCTCTTTCAATTTTGATGATAGGGTGTCGATTTTAGATCTCTCGTCGCTTCTAATGTGGGTATTTATTGCTATAAATTTCCCTCTAGACACTGCTTTAAAGGTGTCCCAGAGATTCTGGTACATTGCGTCTTTGTTCTCATTGGTTTCAAAGATCTTTATTTCTGCCTTCATTTCATTGTTTATCCAGTCGACATTCAGGAGCCACTCATTCGGTTGCCATGAAGTTGTGCAGTTCTGAGTTAGTTTCTTAATCCTGAGTTCTAATTTGATTGCACTGTGATCTAAGAGACTGTTATGATTTCCATTCTTTTGCATTTGCTGAGGAGTGATTTACTTCCAATTATGTGGTCAGTTTTAGAGTAGGTGTGATGTGTGGTGCTGAGAAGAATGTATAGTCTGGGTATTTGGGGTGGGGAGTTCTGTAGTTGTCTATTAGGTCTACTTGGTCCAGAGCTGAGTTCAGATCCTGGATATCCTTGTTAATTTTCTGTCTCATTGATCTGTCTAATATTGACAATGAAGTGTTAAAATCTCCCACTCTTATTGTGTGGGAGTCTAAGTCTCTTTGTAGGTCATTAAGAACTTGCTTTATGTATCTGAGTGCTCCTGTACTGGGTGTGTATATATTTAGGATTGTTAGCTCTTCTTGTTGCATTGATCCTTTTACCATTATGTAATGCCCTTCTTTGTCTCTTTTGATATTTGTTGGTTTAAAGTCCATTTTATCGGAGACTAGGATTGCAACTCCTGCTTTTGTTTTGCTCTCCATTTGCTTGGTAAATCTTTCTCCATCCCTTTATTTTGAGCCTATGTGTGTCCTTGCACATGAGATGGGTTTCCTGAATACAGCACACTAATGGATCTTGACTTTTTATCCAATTTGCCAATCTGTGTCTTTTGGTTGGGGCATTTAGTTCATTTACATTTAAGGTTAATATTGTTATGTGTGAATTTGATCCTGCCATTTTGATGCTAGCTGATTGTTTTGCCCATTAGTTGATGCAGATTCTTCATTGTGTTGATGGTCTTTACCACTTGGTACATTTTTGGTGTGGCTGGTACTGGTTGTTCCTTTCCATGTTTAGTGCTTCTTTCAGGATCTCTTGTAAGGCAGGCCTGGTAGTGATGAAATCTCTGAGCAATTGTTTGTTAATAAAGGATTTTATTTCTCCTTTGCTTATGAAGCTTAGTTTGGCTGGATATGAAATTCTATGTTGAAAGTTCTTTTCTTTAAGGATGTTGAATATCAGCCTCCACTCTCTTCTGGCTTATAGAGTTTCTGCTGAGAGAACCACTATGAGTCTGACGGACTTCCCTTTGTGGGTAACCCGACCTTTCTCTCTGGCTGCCCTTAGCATTTTTTCCTTCATTTCAACCCTGGTGAATCTGACGATTATGTGCCTTGGGGTTGCTCTTCTTGAGGAATATCCTTGTGGTGGTCTCTGTATTTCCTGGACTTGAATGTTGGCCTGCCTTGCTAGGTTGGGGAAGTTCTCCTGGATAATATTCTGAAGAGTGTTTTCCAGCTTGGGTTCATTCTCCCCATCACATTCAGGTACTCCTATCAAACATAGATTAGGTCTTTTCTCATTATCCCATATTTCTCGGGGGCTTTGTTCATTTCTTTTCACTCTTATTTCTCTAATCTTGCCTTTTCATTTTATTTCATTGAGTTGAACTTCAATCTCTGATATCCTTTCTTCTGCTTGGTTGATTCAGGTATTGAATTGTGTATGCTTCGTGAAGTTCTCGTGCTGCGTTTTTCAGCTCCATCAAGTCATTTATATTCTTCTCTAAGCTGGTTATTCTAGGCGGCATTTCGTCTAACTTTTTTCAAGGTTCTTAGTTTCTTTGCATTGGGTTAGGACATGTTCTTTTAGCTCAGAGAAGTTTGTTATTACCTACCTTCTGAAGCCTTTTTCTGTCAAATCATCAAACTCATTCTCCATCCAGCTTTGTTCCCTTGCTCGTAAGGAGTTGTGATCCCTTGGAGGAGGAGAGACATTCTGGTTTTTGGTGTTTTCATTCTTTTTGCGCTGGTTTCTTCCCATCTTTTTGGACTTATCTACCTATGGTCTTTGTAGTTGGTGACTTTCAGCTGGGATCTCACATCCTTTTTGTTGATGTTGAAGCTATTTCTTTCTGTTTTGTTGTTGTTGTTTGCTTGTTTGTTTTAGACAGAGTCTTGCTCTGTTGCTAGGTGCCAGACTGGAGTGCAGTGGTGCAATTTCAGCTCACTGCAACCTCTGCCTCCCAGAGTTCAAGCAATTCTCCTGCCTCAGCCTCCCAAGTAGCCACAAGTGCGCGCCACCAAGCCCAGCTAATTTTTTTTTATATTTTAGTAGAGACGGGATTTCACTATGTTGGACAGAATGGTCTTGATCTCTTGACCTTGTGATCTGCCTGCCTCTGTCTCCCAAAGTGCTGGGATTACAGGCATCATCCACCACACTCAGCCTGTTTTTTAGTTTTCCTTCTAACAGTCAGGCATCTTTGCTGCAGGACTGCTGGAGGTTCACTCCAGACCCTGCTTGCCTGGGAATCACCCGTGGGGGCTGCAGAACAGTAAGGGTTGCTGCCAGTTTCTTCTTCTGTTATATTTGTCCCATAAGGATACCTGCCAGATGTCAGCCAGAGTTCTCTTGTATGAGGTGCCTCTTTGGACAGATGGGGATCGGAGAACTGCTTGAGGAGACAGTCTGTCCCTGATCAGAGCTCAAGTGCTGTGCTGGGATCTCCGTTGTCTTGTTTATGGTAGCTATATAGTGTCTTGAAACTAGATATACAGATTCCTTTCTTTTTATCCTTCTTTTTTTTCAAAATTGTTTCAGCTGTTCTAGTTCTTGTCTTTTCAAATGCATTTTAGAATAATCTTGTTGGTGTCTACAAAATATCTTGCAGGGATTTTGAGAGGAATTGTGCAATACTTGTATATCAATTTGTGGAGATTTAATATTTTACTATGTTGCCATCTACTCCATGAACACAATATGCCTCTCCATATATTTAGATCTTCTTTGATTTCCTTCATCAGCATTTTGCACCAATCTGATAGCTTTTAGCATACAAGTCCTGCACATGTTGTCTTAGATTTAATATAAATATTTATTTTTTTGTATGAATGTTTGTAAAGTATTGTACTTTTTATTTTGGTATTCATTTGTCAGTTACTAGTATACAGAAATGAAGTTGATCATTGTATGTTTATCTGTGTTCACCTCTGTACTTTTACCTCTATGTTGCCTTTGTGTGTTTACCTTGGTACCCTATAGTTTTGCTGAACTTGCTTGTAAGTTCTAGAGATTGTTTTGTTGATTCCTTCAGAATTTTTTACATGACAGTTATGTCATCTGCAAATGAAGCAGTTTAATTTCTTTCTTCTGATCTGTATGTCTTTTTATTTCTTGCCTCATTGCACTGACTAAAACAGCATTATGCTGCATGAGTGATGAGTGTGAACATTCTTGCCTTGCTTTTGATCCTAGAGGAAAATTATTGTCTTTCACCATTAAATATAACTTTAGGTTTTTTTCTAGATGCTCTTTATCAGGTTGAGGAAGTTTCCCTTTATTCCTATTTTTCTGAGAGATTTTTATTATTAATGTTCATGGAACTTTGTCAAGTGCTTTTTCTGCAACAATTTATATGATCCTGTGATTTTCCTCTGTAGACAGTTAATATGGGGATTATTTGATTAATTTTTGAATAGTCAACCAACATTATATCCCTGGAAGGAATCTTACTTGGTCATGGCATATAATTTCTTTTATATATTGCTGAATTATCTGTAATATTTTGTTCACAATTTTTACATCTACAATCTTGAGGGATATTGGTCTACTGTTTTCTTTTTGCACAGTGTTTGTCTTGTTTTAATATCATGGTAATAGTAGCTTCAGAAATTGAATTGAGAATGTTCCCTCCTCTTCTATTTTCTGAAAGATATTATGTAGAATTTATGTAACTTCTTTTAACATTTGGTGTAAGTTTCCAGGGAAACTTTCTAGACATGGAGATTTATTTGGGCATGAGGAGTTTTAAATTACAAATTTAATCTCTTCAATAATTAAAAGACTATTCAATTATTTATTTCATCTTGGGCAAATTGTGGTTATTTGCATTTTGAGGAGGTGGTCCCTTTAGGCTGTGATTTTTCATAGATAGAATTGGTCAAACTGTTTTCTTGTTATTCTTTTGATGACTTCAGGGTATGTAGTGGCAACCCCTTTTTCATTCCTGATATTGGTAATTTCTTCCTTCTTTTTTGCTTTGTCACCCTTGATAGAGATTTGTCAATTTTATTGCTCTTTTAAAGAATTAGCTTTATCTCCATTGATTTTTCTCTATTGTTTTTGTATTTTCTATTTAATTAATTTATATTCTGATATCTATTTCCTCCCTTATTCTTGCTTTGAGTATGTTTTATTTCTCTCAGTTCATGAGGTGAGAGCTTAGATTATTGATTTGAGGCTTTTCCTCTTTTCTAGTGAATGAATTTGATGCTATAAAATTCCCTCTCAGGACTGCTTTAGCTGCAGTCCAGAAATTTTGACATGTGGTAAAGTATTTTCATTTGGTTTAATTTTTGTTTTGTTTTTTAATTCCCTTCAGACTTTTTCTTTGTTCCATGGATCATTCGATTGCTTAGTTTCCAAGTGTTTGAAGATTGTCTTGTTATTTTTCTGCTGTTGATTTTCAGGTTGATTCAATGGTAAATGGAGAACACACTGTAAGATTTTATGTCTTTCCAATTGGTTAAGGTTTGTTTTATAGCCCAGGGTATGACCTGTCTTAGTATATGTTCTGTTTGCACTTGTCAGCTCTATTTTAAGGATATCAAAAACAAGCATCAACACTCAAGACTCCCTTGCATGGTTCTTGGCTCTTGGCTTGTGGCAGGTTATGTCTTCTTCTGGGCCGACCTGGTTCACAGCTTGCCTTTCATCTGCATTGTTTCAGTGTCTCAAGAGCCAACATTTTCAGTCTGTTGTTTTTCTGCAATTTTGTTTTACTATGAGTCAGCCTACAACCTCACTGAACTGCCTGTAGGCACTGTCTTGGGTATCTGCCTAAGCATCATTTATTGTTTAAATAATACCATTTACAAAGTCGCATAGACTTTAAGTACTCTGCTCCAAGCCTATGATTCTCCATAATTTCTGTTATTTTTAGTCCATGATTTGCACTCTTTTTACTTCTTTATCACTATTCAGTGATAGTGAACACCAATGTAATCTCCACCCAAGTCAAAAAATAAAATATTACCAGCACCCTGCCTTACTCTTCCTTTTCAAATATAACTATTACCCTAACTTCTAAAAGCAAAAGTGTAATTTTGAATATTATACAAATGAAATCATATAGGATGTTCATTTTCTTTCTGAATCCCTTCAATGTTGTTTGTGAGAATCACATGTAGCTGTGTTCTGTTCATTTTCTTTGTAATAGTATTCCATCATAAGAAAAAAAAAACAGATATATTTATCTGTTCTTTTGCTGATAGGCATTTGGTTTGTATCCAGTCTGGAGCTATGATGAATAAGGCTGCTATGAACATTCTTGTACAAGTCTTGGTACACATATACACATATTTCTGTCAGGAATATACTTATAAATAGGAGTTTTGGGGTAATGGGTGTTGCTTATATGCAACCTAAATTGTTACACTATTTTCCAAAGTCATTGTGCCAGTTAATATTCCTACTAGCTGGGTACACAGTTCCCATTGCTTTATAATTCCACCAAGACTTAATATGTCAATCTTGTAAATTTTAGTCTTTCTGATAAGTATATAGTGGTAATTTATTTTGATTTAATTTTATATATCCCTGATGCCTAATGAAAAACACCTTATTAGCCATTTTTATCTCTTTTTTTGTAGATACCCTTTTTAAAAAATGTCTGTTAGTCTTTTTGTTATTGTTGAGTAGAAATTCTTTATGTATTCTAGCTCAGGCTTTTTTTATATACATAAATTGCAAATGTTTTCTCCCATCTGTGGCTAGGCATTTCATAATTGTTGTTGTGTATAAAAGTAGTTAATTTTAATGTATTACAATTTATCACACTTTTTAATTGTTGTATCATTTTGTGACCTAGTTAAGGAAATTTTAACTCTTCATATATCATAAAGATATGAGCCTATATATCATTCCTGAAAACTTCACTCTTTTAACTTTTCTGTTTATCTCACCAAGTCACCTGAACATCTTTTATATGGTGCAAGGTAGCAGTAAAGTTTTTTTTTATCTAGTGAATATCCAGCTGAATTACCATGCATATTTTGAAAAGCCATTTCTCATTATTCTGAATGTCACCTTTGTCATACATCAAGTACCTATATGTGCATGGGATAGTTTTTGGGAACTGAAATGCATTTCATTGGTCTGTTTGTATAATCTCGTACCATACCATATGCAGTTACTGTAGGTTTATAGCAAGTCTTGATATCCCTTAGAATAAGTTTTTTTAACATCTTTATTTTTTTATGTTGTAATAAAAAGCAATCAGCTTATTTCAGAAGTAATCTTCTTAAGATATTGGGGGAATTGAATTACATCTATAGATTTGGAAATAGTTGACTTGTTGGAATTATTGTCCATCAATCCACAAAGTTGGCATATCTCCCAGTATTCAAAGACTCTTTAATTTCTCTCAATAATATTTTATAGTTTTCTGTGTGGAAGTCTGCATGTCTTTTATTAGAGTCTAGATTAATTTTTATTTTATGCTATTATGATATCTTTGTTTAAATTTTGTATTCTAATCTTTTGTTAATATAGTTAGAAGTTTTATGGAATTTTGTTTATTGATTTTTCACATCCAGCAACTTTGCTAAACTCACTTATTAATTTTGATAATTTACCTGTATATTCTTCAGATTATATAAAATCATATCATCTGTGCTAATAAGGTTTACTATTTTCTTTAAACTCAAAAAAATTTTATTTCTTACTTTATTGCATTAGTTAAGACTACCTGTAAATAGTAAATAGCAGTAATGAAAGTAAGTATCCTTATCTCATTTCTGATCAGACTGTCTTAGTCTATTTTGCATTCCTATAACAGAATACCAGAGGCTGGGTAATTTATGAAGAAAATAGATTTGTTTATTTATTTGTTTATCCCATGATTTTGTATGCCAGGAATTGCAAGAGTACAGCCTTGTATCTGGCCTGCTTTTAGTGAAGGCCACGTGCTGGGTCATAGCATCGTAGAGAGGCAGAAAAACGAACAGGTTTGTGCAGAGATCGCATGGTGAGAAAAGAAGCAAAAAAAGAACCTGGGAAGCTGAACTCACTTTTATAACAATCCACTCTCAAGGTAACTAATCCAGTACCACAAGAGTGAGAACTCACTCACTCCCAAAGGAGGGCATAATCTATTTATGAGGGATCCACCTGCATGATTCAAACACCTTCCAGTAGGCTCCACTTCTCAATACCACCACATTGAGGATCAGATTTCAACATGAGTTTTGTCAGGGACAAACCATATTCAAACCATAGCAGAGAAGAAAAGCTTTCAACATTTTTTATTATTAAAAGTATTACTGCTGCTATATATACTTTTATTTGTAGATATTCTGTCTAATTAAAGTAATATTTTTCTTCCATTTCCAACGTACTGCATGCATTTTTACTAAATGGACCTTGAGAGCTTGTTTGGCAGTTCTAGCAGAGGAGCACAGCTACTCGTACACCCTTGACTGAAGACCAGTCCCCCTCTATCAGAGATGGTAGTCCTCTTTGACCCAGTGTGCAGCTTTGGGAGGGATGCACATGGAGGGGTGAGGGAGGAAGGGGACACCCACCTAGCCCAGCCAGATCAGCCAGATCAACCCTGGCGATCAACAGAGCAATGGATGTCACAGCCAGATCGCCCTTACATCCACATTTTTATTAAATGGATGTCCAATTTTATCAAATGATTTTGCTATACCTATTGAAGTGATTATATTATTTCCCTCTTTGTTCTGTTAATATGTTGTATCACATTGATTGACTTTAGAAAGTCCAATATGGTTTTGACTTGCATTTCTCTAATGACCAGTGATGATGAACACTTTTTTCATATAGAATGGTGATCATTAAAATATCTGGAGACAACAGATGCTGGAGAGGATATGGAGAAATAGGGACACTTTTACACTGTTGGTGGGAGCGTAATTAGTTCAACCATTGTGGAAGATAGTGTGGCGATTCCTCAAGGATCAAGAAACAGAAATACCATTTGATCCAGCAATCCCATTACTGGGTATATACTCACAGGATTATAAATCGTTCTGTTATAAAGACACATGCACATGTATGTTCATTTCGGCACTGTTTACAATAGCAAAGACCTGGAACCAACTCAAATGCCCATTAATGATAGACTGGATAAAGAAAATGTGGCACATATACACCATGGAATACTATGCAGCCATAAAAAGGATGCGTTCATGTCCTTTGCAGGGACATGGATGAATCTGGAAACCATCATTCTCAGCAAACTGACACAAGAACAGAAAACCAAACACAGTATATTCTCACTCATAAGTGGGTGTTGAACAATGAGAACACATGGACACAGTGAGGGAAACATCACACACTGGGGCCTGTTGGGGGGTGGGGGGCTAGGGGAGGGATAGCAGGGGGTGGGGGCATTGGGGAGGGATAACATTGGGAGAAATACCTAACGTAAATGATGGGGGGATGGACGCAGCAAACCACCATAGCATGTGTATACCTATGTAAGAATCTTGCATGATCTGCACATGTACCCCAGAACTTAAAGTATAATTAAAAAAAAAAAAAAGAATAGAAAATCCATTCAAGGCCAGGCACATGGCTCATGTCTGTAATCTCAACACTTTGGGAGGCTGAGGTGGACAAATCATGAGATCGAGACCAGCCTGGCCAACATGATGAATCCCTGTCTCTACTAAAAATATAAAAATTAGCTGGTGTGGTGGCACACACCTGTAATCCCAGCTACTCAGGAAGCTGAAGCAGGAGAATCACTTGAACCCAGGAGGCAAATGTTGTAGTGAGCAGAGATCGCACCATTGCACTCCAACTTGGCGACAGAGCGAGACTCTGACTCAAAACAAAAACAAAAACAAAACAAAAAACAAAGACACAAACACACACATCAGCCTAGGCCTGCACAGGGTCAGGATGATCAATATCACTGTTTTCCACCTTCCAAAACTTGTTCCACTGGAAGGTCTTTGGGGCAATAACATGCGTGGAGCTGTCATCTCCTGTGATAATGAGGCTTTCTTCTGGAATTCCTTCTGAAGGACTTGCTTTATAGTTAACTTTTTAAAATATATAAGTAGAAGGAGTACATTCTAAAATAATGATAAAAGGTACAGTATAGTAAATACATAAACCAGTAACAGAGCCAATTATTTTTATCAAGTGTTATGTAAAGTACTTAATTATATATGCTATACCTCTATACAGCTGGCAGTGCGATAGGTTTGCACCAGCCTCATAAAAAACATGAGTAATATGTTGTACTAGGCTGTTAGGACAGCTATTACACCACTAGGCTATATAAATTTTTCATCTGTGTTATAATCATGAGACCACCATTGTACAGAAAACCTGTCATTGACCAAAATGTCATTATGCCATACATGACTCAACCTCCCTTCCATTGCAACCACCATGGTTCAGGTGGCATTACATTTCATCTGAATTACTGCGCAGCTTCCTCAATACTGTGCATACCCCATCCCAACCAAACACCAACTGCATAAGGCAGCAAGAGAACTTTTAAAATTGTGTAAATCCCATCTTCGAATTCTTGCAATAACTTTCCACTCTTCTTAAAGTATAACCCACACTTAATTATTTCATGTTGTACAAGAACATTCCTGGAAAAAAAAAAAAAAAAGAATGGAAAGTCCATTTTAAATGGCTGGAATTAGCCCAACATAGGTGTTATGCATTATTTGTTTTAATACAGTAAATGATTATGTCATGATTTCTGCTCAAGATTATGCTGACCTTTGAAAAACTATTATCTGAAGGAAAAGATAAGATTGGCATAACTTTTTCTTTAATATTTGTTGGAATTCACTGGCTAAAATTTCTGGATCTGGATTTTTCTTTGTGAGGAGACACTTAATTATAGATTCATTTACTTTTTTTTTTTTTTTTTTTGAGACAGGGTCTCACTCTGTCTCCCAGGCTGGAGTGCAGTGGCACGATCTCAACTCACTGCAGCTGCTGCCTCTTGAATTCAAGTGATTCTCCCACCTCAGCCTCCCAAATAGCTGGGACTATCGGTGCCCACCACCACAAAAATTTTTGTATTTTTTGGTAGAGACTAGGTTTCATCATGTTGGCCAGGCTGGTCTTGAACTCCTCAAGTGATCCACCCATCTTGGCCTCCAAAAGTGCTGGAATTACTGATGTGAGCCACTGCACCCAGCCTGTAATCCCAGCACTTTGGGAGGCCGAGGCGGGTGGATCACAAGGTCAAGAGGTCGAGACCATCCTGGTCAACAAGGTGAAACCCCGTCTCTACTAAAAATGCAAAAATTAGCTGGGCATGGTGGCACGTGCCTGTAGTCCCAGCTACTCGGGAGGCTGAGGCAGGAGAATTGCTTGAGCCCAAGAGGCGGAGGTTGCGGTGAGCCGAGATCGCGCCATTGCACTCCAGCCTGGGTAACAAGAGCGAAACTCCGTCTCAAAAAAAAAATAAATAAATAAAAATAAAAAATAAAAAAATAAATATACAAAGATCCACTTTTTCTAAGCTTTATTGTGCAAATTTTTAGTTATATTTTTAGTAGTTTACTTCATCTAAATTTTCAAATTTACTGGAATAAAGTCGATAGTTTTTAAAAAGGTTGGTATAGGATATAAAGTTTTGTTCCCCTTTTCATTTCTGATTATGGTAATTTCTGTTTATTCTTTCCCTTTGTTTTGGACAGAATCGTATCTCCCACAAAATGTAAATAATGAAGCCCTAACCCCCAATGTGGCTGTATTTGGTGATTAGGGCCTTTAAGGAGGTAACTAAGGTTAAATATGGCATAAGGGTAAGATTCTAATCCAATGGAATTAGTGTCCTTATAAGAAGAGGAAGAGACGCCAGAGTGCTGTCTTTCTCTCTCTTCGTGCATTTGCACAGAGAAAAGGCTGCATATCTTTTATTAGATTCTAGATTTTATTCTATTTTATGCTATTATAATGATATCTTTGTTTACATTTTATTTCCTAATCTTTGTTAATCTAATATAAATGTTTTATGGAATTTTGTTTATTGACCCAGTATCCAGCAACTTTACTAAACTCTCTTATTAATTTGTGAGGACAGAGAGAAGGCATGATTGACAAGCCAAGGAGAGAAGGCTTCTCAGGAACCAACCCTACTTACACTTTGATCTTGGACTTTCAGCCACCAGAACTGTGAGAAAATAAATTTGTTTCCATTAAACCACCCAGTCTATGGTATTTTATTTTGGGAGCTTGAGCAGATTGATACACTTCTATTTTTCTCAATCAGTCTAACCTGAAGTTTATTAATTTTATTAATTTTTTCAGATACGCAACTTTTTTCTTTAAGCCTCTCCATAATATCCTTGTTTTCTAAATCACACAGTTCTGCTTTTACCTTTATTTTTTTCTTTCTTAGGATTTCTTCAATTTATTTCGCTTTTATTTACTTAACTTTTAGAGATGGATGCTTTGCTCACTGATTTTGAGTCTCCTGTCTTTTCTACTATATGAGCTTAAGGCTATAAATTTCCCTTTAAAACGTGACTTTAATGTAGTCTACTTTAGTTTCAATTTGTATTATAGTCAGTGTTATTCAGGTAAAACATACTCTAATTTTCACTGTGCTTTTTTTCTTTGATTATTTTTAGAATATATTTTATTTAGAGGTAAAATTCATAATTTTATATGGGAACCATAATCATTAACTTTTTATTATTGATTTCTAGTTTTTTGTTTAGTAATTTATTTATTTTACTTTAGGTACATACTATATCTGGTATTTCTCCCCATGTTATCCCTCCCCACCCTCCCTTCCCTCCCCATCCCCCATTGTCTCTCCCCTACCCCCCAAACTGTCCCCTGTGTGTGATGCTCCTCTCCCTGACTCCATGTGTTCCCATTGTTCAACACCCACCTATGAGTGAGAACATACGGTGCTTGGCTTTCTGTTCTTGGGTCAGTTTGCTGAAAATGATGGTTTCCAGATTCATCCAAGTCCCTACAAAGGACACGAACTCATCATTTTTTATGGCTGCGTAGTATTCCATGGTGTATATGTACCACATTTTCTTTGTCCAGTCTATCATTGGTGGGCATTTGGGTTGGTTCCAGGTCTTTGCTATTGTACACAGGCTGCAATGAACATACGTGTGCATGTGTCTTTATAGTAGAATGATTTATAGTTCTTTGGGTATATACCAAATAGTGGGATTGCTAGGTCAAATGGAATTTCTATTTCTAGATCCTTGAGAAATTGCCACACTGTCTTCCACAATGGTTGAACTAATTTACACTCCCACCAAGTGTGTAAGAGTGTTCCTATTTCTCCACATCCTCTCCAGCATCTGTTGTCTCCTGATTTTTTAATGATTGCCATTCTAACTGGAGTGAGATGATATGTCAGTGTGGTTTTGATTTGCATTTCTCTAATGACCAGTGATGATGAGTATTTTTTCATATGTTTGTTGGCCTCATATATGTCCTCTTTTGAAAGGTGTCTGTTCATATCTGTTTCCCACTTTTGAATGGGGTTGTTTGTTTTTTTTCATATATGTGTTTTAGTTCTTTGTAGATTCTGGATATTAGCCCTTTGTTAGATGGGTAGATTGCAAAAATTTTTTTGCCAGTCTGTCTTTTGATTGGGGGATTTAGGCCATTTACATTCAATGTTAATATTGTTATGTGTAAATTTGATCCTGCCATTTTATTACTGGCTGATTTTCTTTCTCATTAGTTGGCTCATTTTCTTCATTGCATTTTTGGTCTTTGCCAACTGGTTTGCTTTTGCAGTGGCTGGTATTTGTTCCTTTCCATGCTTAGTATTTCTCTCAGGAGCTCTTGTAGGGCAGGTCTGGTGGTGACAAAATCTCTCAATAATTGCTTGTCCATAAAGGATTTTATTTCTCCTTCACTTGTGAAGCTTAGTTTGGCTGGATATGAGATTCTGAGTTGAAAGTTCTTTTCTTTAAGGATGTTGAATATTGGCCCCCACTCTCTTCTGGTTTGTAGAGTTTCTGCCAAGAGATCTGCTGTGAGACTGATTGGCTTCCCTCTGTGGGTGACCTGACCTTTCTCTCTGGCTGCCCTTAGCATTTTTTCCTTCATTTAGACCCTGTTGAATCTGACAATTTTGTGCCTTGGAGTTGATCTTCTTGAGGAATATCTTTGTGGAGTTCTCTGTATTTCTTGAATTTGAAATTTGGACTGCCTTGCTAGGCTTGGGAAGTTCTCCTGGATAATGTCCTGGGGTGTGTTTTCCAGTTGGATTCATTTTCCCCATCATATTCAGGTACAGTGATCAAGCATAGATTATGTTTTTTCACATAATCCCATATTTCTTGGAGGCTTTGTTCGTTTCTTTTCACTCTTTTTTCTCTTGTACTGCCTTCTCTTTTTACTTCATTGAGTTGATCTTCAGTCTCTGATATCCTTTCTTCTGCTTGATCAATTCAGCTATTAAAACTTGTGTTTGCTTCACCTAGTTCTCGTGCTGTGTTCTTCAACTCCATCAAGTCATTTATATTCTTCTCTAAGCTGGTTATTCTAGTTAGCATTTCGTCTAACCTTTTTTCAAGGTTTTTGGTTTCTTTTCATTGAGTTAGAACATGTTCCTTTAGCTCTGAGAAGTTTGTTATTATCCACCTTCTGAATCCTGTTTCCGTCAATTCTTTGCACTCCTTCTCAGTCAAGCTGTGATCCTGTGTCGTTGAGGACTTATGATCCCTTGAAGGAGAAGAGGTGTTCTGATCTTTGGTGGTTCTCCTTTTATGCGCTGGTTTTTTCCCATCTTTGTGGATTTACCTGACTCTGGTGTCAGAGAGCTGCTTGATGAGCTATTGATTTCTAGTTTAATTGTAATGGGATCAAAGAACACACTTCATTTGATTTCCTTTTTTAAAACTTCTTGAGACTTCTATGGCTTAGCACCTGGTCCAAGTATATAAATGTTTTGTTTTATTTGAAAATGACATATCCTTTTTTGCAGTTGTTGAATAAATATTTTAAATTTGTCAATTAGATTAACTTTGTTAATCATGACATTGAAATATTCCACATATTAACTATTTTTTGACTCTTTCTTTCTGAATTATTTGATTAATCTTATACTTTTCAGTTTTCTGCCAAAATTCTCAATCTTCTACTTTTTTATTAAACATATTTAGTTACTTGAAAATCCATGTCTAATAACAACATTATCTGCATACCTATGGGAATACATTTTCTGTTGGTTCCCTTGATCTTTTGGAATTTTCTTTCATGTTTTTCTGTTTCCTTGTATGTCTGGTTATTTTCTAATTAAGATCAGATATTGCTAAGGATTGAATGGTTTGTGTGCCCCCGACATTTATATATTGAAAAGCTAACCCTGAAGCTGAAGATAGGGCTTTTGGGCAGGTGATTAGGTAATGAGGTCTCCACCCTCATGAATGGGATTAGTACCCTTATAAAAGAGATCCAGTGAACTGCCTAGTGGCCATCTATGACGCAGAATTGGGTGTTGACCAGAAACCAAATCTGTGAGCATCTTGATCTTGGACTTCACAGCCTCCAAAATTGCAAGAAATAAACCCTTGTTGTTTATAAACCACCTAATCTATTATGATTTGTTATAATAGCGTGAAGGAACTAAGCAAGTTATTGTATATAAAAATTATACAAGTAATATGAGGCCTATGATAATTTTATCTTTTTCCAGACAATATTTGTGTTGTTTAGGAAGCAGCTAGGGCACTAACAATCTGGGTCACTTTTATCTAAATTAAGTGACTTTTGTCCCTTTCAGGGCCTGTATACTTCTGGTTTACCTGGTGGTTTCCAGGGCTTTCACTCATTTGCACACCTGAGATTGTAATGTTTGTCCTCCTCATCCCACTAAACTATCAAAAGAGTTGCTTTGCTTCTGGAATAAGCAGACAACCAGGGAGAAAAAGTGGCCTCAATGCCAGCCCAGTTATTTGAATTTCCTAGATCTTGACCTTGTAATTTTTTTTTTTTTTTTTTGAGATAGGGTCTGTTGTCCAGGCTGGAGTTTAGTGGCATGATCTCGGCTCACTGGAACCTCTATCTCCTGGACTCAAGCAATTCTGGTGCCTAAGTCTGCATAGTAGCTGGAATTACAGGTATGCACCACCATGCCTGGCTAATTTTTGTATTTTTATTATAGTCGGGGTTTCGCCATGTTGGCCAGACTGGTCTCAAACTCCTAGACCAAAGTGATCCACCCTCCTTGGCTTCCCAAAGTGCTGGGATTACAGGCATGAGCCACTGCGCCCGACCTCTCATAATTCGTTGACTTATTGCCTATTAGCTCTTCAAAGATTAAAAGCAAATTTTTAAATAAAAATATTCTGTCTGTTTTCCCAATCTGTTAAGTTAGTAAGAGGGTTGATGCAAATTGCCAGAATTAGTTTGTACTTTTTAACCAAAGTCTCATGTCTGTTCTTCAGTTATTCAACTATTATCTTTTCAAATAGTGTCTTTTGGGAGTTTTCTCTGTTTTGTTGTTAGGATTTCCAATAATACCTGTATAAACTTACCAGTCATGTCTCTTATTTCATCCTTTCGGTTTCTTGATGTCCCCCTGTTGCATTCTGTATGTGTTTTTCAGTACTATCTTCCAATTCACCAATTATATCGTTGGGTCCTATATTTGTTCCTTCTACAAATACTTTGAAATTTTTGCTAATTACATTTTTTTCTTTCAGAATTTCTTCTGGTTCATTAAAAAATAGCCTTGTTTAAGTTAGATTGCTAATAGATATCCTTGATATAATGTGATGAAAGTGGCATTTTACCCCTGTGGTTTCCTTCCTCAAAACATACTACCCCTTGTTCTAATCACACACAAAAATATCAGACAAATTACAACTGGGGGATGCTCTACAAAATAGTTGACAGGTATTCCTTAAAACTGTCAAGGTCAGGAAAAAAAATGGAAAATCTGAAAAACAATGAAGAGGAGACTAGTAAAAGATAAATAATAAATATAATACAGTATCATGGATAGAATTTTGAAACAGAAAAAGGACATTAGGGAAAACTGAGGACTATTTGAATAAATATGGTCTTTAGATAATAATGATGTATTATATTAATGTTGGTTCTTTAATTGTAACAGAGGTACTAATATGGTTTGGTTGTGTTCCCATTCAAATCCTGAATTGTAGCTACTGTAATTCCCACATGTCATGGGAGAAACCCGATGGGAGATCATTAAATCATGGAGGTGGGTCTTTCCCCTGCTGTTCTCGTGATAGTGAATAAGTCTCATGAGATCTGATGGTTTTACAAAGGGGAATTCCCCTACACCAGCTCTCTCCTGCCTGCCACCATCTAAGATGTGATTTTTCTCTTGGATTGTCTTCCACTATGATTGTGAGGCCTCCCCAGCCATGTGAAACTGTCAGTCCACTAAATCTTCTTCTTTTTCTTTTGTTTTTTTTTTGAGATGGAACATGGCTCTTGTTGCCCAGGCTGGAGTGCAATGGCGTGATCTCGGCTCACTGCAACCTCCGTCTTCCAGGTTCAAGCTATTCTCCTGCCTCAGCCTCCCTAGTAGCTGGAATTACAGGTGCCCACCACCACGTGAGGCTAATTTTTTGTATTTTTAGTAGAGACAGGGTTTCACCATGTTAATCATGGCTGGTCTCGAACTCCTGACCTCAGGTGATCCACCTGCCTCGACCTCCCAAAGTGCTGGGATTATAGGCGTAAGCCACCGTGCCTGGCCCAAACCTTTTTCTTTACTCAGTCTCAGGTATGTCTTTATTAGCAGTGTGAGACCAGACTAACACAGGTACCACACTAAAATAAGATGTTGATTTTTAAAAACTGGATTTAGGATATAGGGGAAATCTTTGTACTATTATTCCAAAATTTTTAGAAATTTAAAACTCTTCTAAAATATAAAGCTTGTCTTAAAAAAGACCATTCCCTCCAAAAATCCATCTGTTCTTGATTCATATCTGCCTGTTTTTGTTTTATAATTTCTTGTTCAGTCTTCATGGATACTACATTTTTAAATATTCTTTTGGGGACTTAATCCGCATGGTGTAAAGTCTACTTACAGTCACTCAATAAGAAATTCTCCCATCTGTTGAATTGTGTACACAGTCTTTTCTGATAATTATTTTGACCACATACTTTGTAATTTTTCTTTTCAGATCCACCTTGAGTAGAAGTTTCTTACAGTTTCTCTTCCCAGTCTCATGATGCTTAGCCTTTTGGGTTTGGTGGTTGTACATTGCTACCCCCTAGAGAACTGGATTCTCCAATTCAGAACCAGATTTCATTTTGGCATGATGAGTCTCTTCCTTGTTGGAGCATTCAGAGATGGAGTTTCTGAGAGATAAGTTGGTTGACTCAGATCCCAGTTTTATGGGCCACCCAACAGGAGCTGTAGCCTTAGGTAGAGTGATACAAATCAGACCTGGGGTGACCTTGCAAGGAGGGACTCCAGGGAATAAATACACAGTATATGCAGCCTGTTATACACCAACTCATGTTGGTGTATAACAGGCTGCATATACTGTGTTCTGACTGAACCCTTGTTCTGACTGAACAATTTTATGTAAGTTTCGGCCTGTTTCAGGCTGGCAGTACCTCATCTCACGTGTCTGCTGCTCTTCCCTCTTTTATGCTCCACCCTCCTTTCTGCCAGGTCTTCTCTGATGCCTGTGGCAGTCTGCTCAGCACTCATTCGTTAGCAACAACTAAATGTGGGCAATCAGTAGCCCTTGGGGACTGGAGACAGTGGTGAATTGCTTCTCCCTTTTACCCTTCTGGTGGACAATGCTGAGGCATACTCTGTTTTCTTCTTAGAACCGTTGAGATGCTGAGATTAAATACCTGATGTTCACTGCAATAGCCAACTTAGATAATAGATCCTTATATTGGTTTTGTTGCTTCCCTTATCTGACTCCCCCCAGTCCTTCACTCTTGCTTTCTATTATCACTTCTAAAACTACCTGAACATGAATCCTATTCTTGGACTCTGCCTTTAGGGAAATCCAGGATGAAATATATCCTGACCTCACTGAAACCAGCAAAAGGCCAGAAGTCAACAGTGGCCAGTGATGGAATCTGCAGTAGTCAACCTCTTCACTCAAAGAGCAGGGTGGAGGCAGGCTGAGAGTGAATCTTAAAGGACAAACGGAAAACACTAAAATACTCTCCAAAAGTTTATTACTTCTTCAACCTTAGGACTAAATAAATAAATTTACTTAGCATGGCATGCTCTTCTGGGCAAAATGCTTGTATATATCATACTAATTTTCTCATTTAATGACATATAAAGACTGCTACAAGGAAGTGATATACCCACCTCATTCATGTAGAAAGAGTTTTAAACAAAAAAGTTGTTTGAATTTGGAATAGGTAGGTTATGGCATACAGTCAAGGCAGCACAAGGTCACCACTTGGCATTAATATCATCCAGTGTTCTAAAGCATTGGTAAGCAGATTCACAAGATGGTCTTCAACAATTCTTCTAATTCTAAGTCAGAGCATCAGTGTCTTTCCGCGAGGTGATGTGAGAAATCATTATTGGAATGCACTAAAATTTTTTGGAAGGAAAGTATTTCCTAACTGAGGGTTCCACTAACAGAGTTATGCCATTCAGTAGGAAGCCCCATCATGCAGTGGTAGAGGAATAGAGGTTTTAAAGCAGAGCTGCAGTATGTGTGGCAAAGGGTGAGTTGGGAAGAGGTGCATAGACTTCATTCTCCACAATTATGTGCTAATGTGAACAGCTACAACAAGGAGAAATACAAAACGGAATTTGACCCTTGGTTTCAGCTCTCCGGTAACAAAATCTAAACAGAGGCTTTGTTCAGTACTTGGCACCTCACTCCCTAGGCGGCAATGGTCCATTTTGAGAAGACATATGACACTCTCAGGGAAACAGGACTTGGAAGAAGTTGAAGGACCAGCCCATCGAGGAGAAACAGAGTGATGGTGTGTTCTTTCCTTGGGCAAGGATACCCTGTGCACACCAGGATGCCTCTAACAAACAAAGGTCCTTTGGAAAAAGAAAGAGCAGCTCCTCGCTGTTCTTGGTCATGAGAAAACTCTTTTATGTGCAAGGGAGTTGTGAGAAATTGGCTCCTATCAAATGTCAGATGATTGTGTTTGTTTGATTTCATGTAGTGGCAAAATTTTATAAGAAGTCAAAAAATATGAAGAACAGTATGCTGACTTGGAGACAGAAGACCTGAGATTGAACCTCAGCTCTGATAATAATATCAACTCCGCTCATAATTACATAGATGCATATGAGCAGAGCAACTCCACAAGATAGCTGCTGTTCTTAGCCCCATTCCACAGATCTGTAAATGGAGGCACAAAGAGGTGGAGTAACATTTCTAAGGTCACAAAGCTGGTGGTTAAGTGTCAGACTTGAGACCCAAGCCTGTCAGAAATTTAATCACTATGCTTTGCTAGTCCTCAGCAAATTCACTTACTCCTTTTAAGTATCCATTTTCAAATATTTTAAATATACCTTAATAATACTTATAGGATTTAGGAGAGAAACAAATGATTTTTTTTCAACAAGCATTTCCTTGTTGTTGATCCCATTGGTTCTGTTTCTCAGAGAACATTGACTAACACAACACCTTCCAATTACTCTGATTTTTAAGATTATTCACTACAAAATTAGCATTTTAAAGACACTTGGAAAGTTAAAAAGAGAAAAAAATTGGTAATCTCACTATTCAAATCCAACTATTGTTTAAATTATCTTGCAATCCTTTCCAGCATTTCCCGACATGGACCATTGTTGCTGTTTTTCAAATATTAAATTATACTGCATATAAGTTTATATCATTTTTTCACATTAAATCATAAATATTTCTCATTGTTTAGTCTTCGTCACCATAATTTTTAATACCAGCATGAGAGCCTTTGTGATATAATTGACTTAAATATCTCCTGCATGTTGCAAATCTAATTGCTTTCTATTTTTCATTATTACAATAATAAACATCTGCCTGCATAAAGAGTTTTACATATTTAAAAATTATTTCCTTAGGATATATCATCAAAGTAGAATAATTGCATCAAAGTGTACAAATTTACTTAAGCCTCTTACTACAAACTTTCTTTAGAAAGGTTCTTCCAATTTATATTCCCCTCAGGAGAATATGAAAGTATCCATCACACACACACTGACCAGCATTAAGAGTCTAAAGTTAATTTTTGAATTTTGTGATTAAATGAGACAGCGTAAATTATTTTAATCTGCATTTCTTCCATTGCTAGTGGGGTCTACTCTGAACTCTCCATTGTGATTAACCTGTCATACCTACTAGCATTGAACCACAATCAGTTACCTATCACAGCTTCATGTATTCTAATATTTTGTGGGGCTGTCCATAACACTGCATTTTTTCCTCATAAATGTTTATTTATGCTGTTCATGTTTCTAGGTGAATTTTGGAATGATTGGAATCATGTTATCAAGTTTCCAAATGAAACTTCCCTTTGGGATTTTGACGAGGTCTGTATTAAGTAAACCAGGTCCTCCCAATTACGCCCAGAAAACTCTTGAAGTCACCCAATTACATACATTAGCATCTCACTGCAGGAAGCCTCAGGAAGCCCCACGGTCTCCACTTCTAGTATCCCTGCTGTTTCCTGAGGCTTTCTGCCCTGAGCAACCAAATGCCCAACAATGAAGTAGTCTGACATGGTTTTGCTGTGTCCCTACCCAAATTTTATCTTGCATTGTAGCTCCCATAATTCCCACATGTTATGGGAGGAACCCCACAGGAGGTAGCTGAATCATGGGCGGCTGATCTTTACCATGCTGTTCTCCTGATAGTGAATAAGTCTCATGAGAGCTGATGGTTTTATAAAGAGGAGTTCCCCTGCACATGCTCTCTTGTCTGCTGCCATGTGAGATGTAGCTTTGCTCCTCCTTCACCTTCCACATTAATTGTGAGGCCTCCCCAGTCATGTGGAACTGTGAGTCCATTAAACTTCTTTCCTCTGTAAATTACCCAGTCCTAGGTATATCTTTATTAGCAGCATGAGAACACACTAACACATATCCTAAAACATGAGCAAGAATTTCTACCATCACCAATAGAAAAATCCTGAGGCAGAACTTTCCTAGTTTTAGCCCCCTGGAACTGCACAATGCCTCCAAGGCTTTGTGTTTTCCCCTTTGGACCACCCTCAGGTGGTCAGCTGGGATAGTTACTTCAGATTCAGATCATGTCTCATGTTTTCCTTTCACAATCTCCAGAGACACAGAGGGCAGTTTGTCTTGCAATATTTAGTTTGGTTTGATTTGTGTTTAATTAAGGAGGAAGGCCCTTCCTGGAGGGTCTCCCACAGACCTCTCATACATTCATTGGCCAGGTTGGCAGCACCTGACCTTGCCTTCTCCAATCAGTGGTGTGGGGAAGGGATTGCCATTGGTTCTGGAAAATCCAGTCACATGATGGGGCTGGACAAGACCTCCTTGCTTAGCATGAAGAGGGTGAGCATCAGAATAAAATTGGAGAAAGAGGGACGCAGGAGAAAGAGGGTATTGGCAGCTGAGTAACAATGGCTACCACACAAGGATTTTTCTCAAATTGTATTTTGGGAAACACAAATTACAGAGTTAATTCTTTCTCTAGCTGTCCAGCTATTTAAAGAATTGAATCTTATGCTATTTGGGGGACACTTTTTTTTAACAAAAAGATTGGAGATATCTCATACAAGATTATGTCGAAGAACATTCATTTAAAAGGAAAATAATGCAGCAAATTACCAGAAGTATCACAAACTCTAGATAATATTTTAGTTATCTGCCCTGCCCACTTATATTTTTATAACTGATAATTCTGAAAAATAAACAGAGTATATACAAAAGTAATTCAAAGGATTTTATTGAATTACATAATTATATATAATCAAATTACTATTGTAGTACATACACTGACTTATTGATGAACATGTCTAGGACTTTTGTCACTGTAACGCTTGCGAGTTTAGAATGCTTCACTTCACTGATGGCAATTCTGAATGCTGTTGTATCCAAAAATGTCCACTTTGTCAGGGCAAGACACATCAGATCTGTGCAGGCTGCATATGACCTGTGACTTCTCATGCAGATGTATTTACTATTTGGTACTGTAGTAGTTTTCCATTGCTGTGTAACAAATCACCACAAACTGAGTGGCTACAAACACACAAATTTATTAACTCTCAATGTATGCAGGTCTGAAGTCCAGGCACAGCATAGCTGGATTCTCTGCTTAGGGCCCCATCAAGCAGAAATTAATGTGTCAGTCAGGGTTATAGATCTCATTTGGGGTTCAGGGTCCTCCTGCAAGCTCTCTGATTTTACTGGTTGTTGATATAATTCATTTTCTTGAAACTGTAGGACTGAGGTCTCCATTTTCCTTCTAGCTGCCAGCCTGAGACCACTAGCAGCCTCTGGAGGCTTACTTACCATGTGACCCCAGTAGGAAGTTTACAACATCAATGTTTGCTTTTTTCCCCCAAGGCAAAACAGTTAGGGGCATATCTGTATGTCTTTTTCTTCTGCAACCAGCAAATCTCTCAGCTTTAAAAGTGTTCATGTGATCAGGACTGCCCCTACTCCTTCTCCTAGTTGCCATGTTTTACAGTAAACTTTGTTGAGAGCTTAATTACATCTGCAAAATCCCTTCATAGCAGTACCCAGATTATAATTCGGTTGAATAACTAGAGAAATGTGAGTGTAGACTAGGGCCAGGAATCTTGGAGGGCCATTTTATAATTCTGCCTAGCAGAGGCACTTTTATAGGTTTGTGCCTTACAGAGGCAGTGATTCTGATACTAGGGTGATTCTCTTCAGGATTATAATTTTATATGCTGCATTATTATATATACATATTCCTAGCAGGAAAACTTGTTTTTGACTAGGCATTGATGAGTGCAAAATTGTTGGCAATTTCACATGATAAGACTGAAACAATTTTCCAAAGATTATCTCTGGTTCTGAATATTTCAAAGTTTGTTTCCTTTCTGCTACCATTGTCTGTCCTATGCGGAAAAAAAATAGTGTTCTCTGGCCAAATAAGTTTGACGTGCATGCCAGATGCCCATTCAAAAGACTAACGGCATACATTCATATAGAGATCCTCAACTGCTTATCAACAATTCTGAAATTCATAAAGCTCTGAAGCCAATGCTTTACTTAACTCGCATGGTGGCAACACCTAACATGAACTGAAACGAGGCTACCTATGGGTCGTTATTGATTTTATTGTCTATTATGTATGTCTATCATGTATGTCTATTATGTATATGTAGAAATATTAGTCATTCACTGCAAGATGCTGCCAAGACTTTTAGGAGTCTTAGGTTACAACGTTCTAAAAATTTTAAATTCAAAAAAAAAATCAGGCCTTAAGGATTTCAGATAAGAGAGTGCGAACTATTATTAAAGGCTAAAAGATATAGTATTTAAAACTATTTAGCAGGCAGTTCAGGAAAAGATGTTTTCATGTATTCTAACACCAGCTGATGTATTGTCATTCAATTCTGGCACTAAGCACCCAGAATTAGTGCAGACTCCATCAGTCAAAGGGCATGGTTCCCAACAACACTGTCTTCACTTCAGATACCAGCTAAAAACTGGGCCTCAAAGCCACCTGCGTTTAGGACAAACTAGCTACAATTCAGGCATTCACATGACCACTTCTAATTCAATAATTTGCTAGAATGACTTGGAGAACTCAGAAATGTGCTATACTCACGTTTTTATTATAAAGGCTGCAACTCAGGAATTACCAAAGAAAGAGATACACATGGAAAGCTCTGGGAGGTCCTGAATGTAGACCTTCTATGTCCTGTCCCCATGGAATCAGGACACATCCTCTTCCCAGCACATTGATATGTTCACCAATCAGGAAGCTCCCACAAGCTTCAATGTCTAGTGTTTTTATTTGGAGTTTCATTATGCAGGCATGACTGATTATATCATTGGCCACATCACTGAATTCAGTCTCCAGCCTCGTGTCACCTCCCTGGAGGTCAGGCTGGTTCAAAGTCCCCACCCTCAAATGATGCAGCTGGTCTTTCTGGTGAGCAGCTCTTATCCAGAAGCTACCTAGGGGTTGACCGTGAGTTATTAACACAAACTCAAGTATGGTCTAAGGGTCTCATGAATAACAAAACACTTTTCATCACCGGGGAAATTAGGAAGGTTTTAAAAGCTCTGTGCCAGAAACTCTAGACAAAGGTCAGAGAAATTCTCTACCATACAGCACCATTGTATGACTGTTGGCATTCCTAGCCCGTTCTCTCTTTATCACTAGGGGCTGCTACCTGAGATGAAGGCCCAGTTTCTGATGCTGTTCTTTTGTTAATGTTCACACGCAATAGGATGAGAGTTTTCCACAATATCCCCCGTGGATTAACGCTTATCTTCAATCCTCTTTCTATTCCTGGATAGGAACAGGGAGATTTTTATTCAAATCATATGCATGTTTTAATAAAGATATGTAAACATATATATCCACACACATTTCTTTTGGTCTAATTTATTGCCTAACATTTTATAATTAAATGCTGGCATATATTTCATATATATTTTTCTTATATTTTCAAAATAGTAGTTGCTGACTTAAGAGGAATGCCACTGATTTTTATATATTTATCTTTCTGATGTCTTTTACTCATAACTCTTATTAATTCTAATAGTATTTTGGTTGATCGATTTGGATATTTGTTAAGTAGTAAATCATGTCATCCTCACATAATGACATCCTTTCTGATACTGATGTCAATCAAGGAAAATGACCAAGGCCTGTCTCAATCATTTTAGGAGGTTTACTTGCCAAAGTTAAGGATGAGCACCTGAAAGACAGGTCTATGCCTTTTTCTGAAGATGATTTTGAGGGCTTCAATGTTTTAAATGTTGAAGGGGAAAGGGTGGGATATTGAGAAGTACACAATTCTCACTTGAGATGAGCGAAGGGGAAATATTCATGCCTTTGTCTGGTTCAGTGAATCTGCACTTTTACATAAGATAATATAGAAAATACGACAGAAGAAACAATCAGATATGTGTTTGTTTCGGGTGGTCAGACTGATGACTTTCAGTTCTGTCCTGTGTCCCTGCACCTGTGAGGATAAGCTGTCAATGTACATGTCCGTGGTGAACTTTAAAAGAAATGATTTAGCATGAAGATCTTGGGGACCATGAGGAATTTCCTTGTGGGCAAAATATGAGTAACATATGTAGCTTTTAATCTCTGTAGCCATCTTATTTAAAAAACCAAAATGAAAGGCAGGTTTGCCTGACTGAGTTCACAGCTTGGCTTTTCCCTTTGGTTCAGTGAGTTTGGGGTCCCAAGATTTATTTTCCTTTCACATTTACAACACCTATTTTTGTTTTGGGCCTTATTAGAATGTCCAGGATATTCAGAATACACGTAAATAATTACTATGATACCAGAAGCTCTGTTTAGTTCTTAATTTCAAGGCAGACGTTCCTGGTATTTTATTATTAAGCATGATACAATATTGGCTGTTTTGAAATGTACTTTGTCATGCTAATAATGTAGACTCCAAGTTTAGCATTTTTATTATTAATGGATGTTAAATTTTATATATGACCATTTAAACAAGATTAATTTTTTGAATATCATTTATTTTAAGAGACTAATAATAGAATCCACTTTGTGGTTTTTTTTTTTTTTTGGTATTAAAGTATGCCTCAAGTTCTCTCTCTCTCTTTTTTTTTTTTTT
>PVKV010027663.1:13507-26224 GCA_004027835.1 Alouatta palliata | reverse complement strand
CCCAGCTAATTTTTGTATTTTTTTTAGTAGAGACGGGGTTTCACCATGTTGACCAGGATGGTCTCGATTTCTTGACCTCGTGATCCACCCGCCTCGGCCTCCCAAAGTGCTGGGATTACAGGCGTGAGCCACCGCGCCCGGCCCAATTTTGTATTTTTAGTAGAGATGGGGTTTCTCCGTGTTGGTCAGACTGATCTTGAACTCCTGACCTCAGGTGGTCCGCCCACCTCGGCCTCCCAAAGTGCTGGGATTACAGGTGTGAGCCACCATGCCCGGCCTAATTTGATTTTTTAATAGTTAACACTTGCATCAATATCACTTTTGGTGCAATAGGTGAATTCAACTTACTATTTTTGTTAGGTAGCCTCAACGACTACCTAGTTATCATTACAACTTTGTTAAGTAATTCTCTTTTCTTTGTTTTGGAGAGCTTATTTTGCTATATAATGTTTATATATACATATATATACACACATACATATGTGTGTATTTTAAATATTGTTACTTTTTGGTAGAGTCTGTATCTGTCAGGGTAAGATTATCCTGTTGGATTTATGTGTGTGTGTCACCTCTACACTTCTGTTTAACTCCCCATCAAAAAAAAAAAAAAAAAAAAAATTCTGCGCTTTTCCAAGAACTTTTGTGGTTTTCATGATGAAGTTCTCACATATGTGTTGTTGCACTTTCTCCTGCGTATTTCTAAATATGTTATGCATTTCGTTTTTATTGCACATAAACTCTTTGGCATGTTTTCTGGCTGGGTATTATTGAATGTAGAAAATGACTGTAATTAGTAAATTTTGGATTTGTGGTTTTTAATTTAATTCTGGGATGATTTTGTTCATGATAATGATTCTTTGGGACTTCTTGGGCATGCAGTCTTGTCACCTGCAGAAATAGTTTGTTATTCTCTTTCAAAAAATATTATCAGTTGACCTATAGGAGAAGTTATCTAAAATGACTGGAGCTCAAGCCAGCCAAGGCAAAGTTTGGCTTTTTCTTCATGTAGAGATTGAGTGAATAAATGAAAGAAGTCGTGTTTATTTTCAAATGCTCTAAAAGAGAGAGATTGGGAATGAGTCTACATTCTGTAGCAGTAATAACAAAAAAGTGAAAATGAATTTATGAATTTATGGCGTAAAATGCTTTGAGATTGCCAAATGATATGGCTTTATTATTTGACCCTGGTAACGTGTGTTTTGATTTCTCGCCCGTGTCCTAGGGTAAGGTGTTCTGGCCTTCTAGGGAAGTTGTTTTACCAGAGCCCTTGATAAAGAGCAGGGTCACTGCTCGGGTTTTCTGGGTTGAGGGAAGAAGTTATGCAGTGTTACAGCAGGTAGAGAGAATGTTTACCAGTGTGGTCTGTTTCTGGACAGCTGCAGAGACTTAATAAGCCACTGAGAGAGGTGGTTGTCATCCCTGGAGGGAGAAGGCATGCACCCCAGTCCACTTAGGGAGTCAGCGGACCTGGTTCCAAGTACAGCAAAAGTATGACTGGATGGTGGCAGAGCTGTCGTTCATGCTTTGGGCTAATTAACTGCAGAGTAGATAAGTGAGATCAGTTTTTATCAGCATTACACAAAACTTGATTTTATCAGAAGCCACATAACCTCACTGGTCCTAGGTTTTATTATCTATAAAGAATGGGAATAGCCTTGCCTGATAAAATGAGGCTTAAATGTAGAATGCTGGCTAGTACAGCATTCAGCACATACTAAGCACTCAATAAATTGTAAGATGGGACTTTTTAATTGCTTGGCTTCTCCTCTAGTTAGTCTGCATATAGCAGAAGTGGGGCTGGTTTGACTTAAAGGTGCTGCCTAAAGACAAAGGGGAAAACACTCACCCTGCTTGGTTTCTTTCACCTGTCCTGAATGTTTTTGGAAACATGACAGCAGAACCTGTGGACTTAGGGCCTGTACTCTGGGCTGAAGAGCCTCTTGATTCTCAGAAACACAAACTGCTAAGGTTTACTGACCTTCCGGCCCAGGGCACGTCTTACTCAGTTTGGCTGTTCCTAACTGATCATAGCTTTGTTGAGTAAGATGAACTGCTTTGGTTCTTTGTGATTTGCTAATGGTCTTATACTTGTGCTCGAAGGCATTCTGGACAGTTTAAAACCACAAACAAATAATTTGCTTCCCTTTAGGCCTCTTGCCCGAACAGTGAACACTGGCAGATATCCTAAGCTTTTTTTTTTTAAGGGACACAAAGATAGTTTGAGTCAGTCATCTGATTTACTATCAGTTTTGTTTGGAGATTTTATGAAGCCTAGGGGAGTAGAAATATCCTGAATATAACAATAAAAATCAAAGAAATGTTCATAAGGCAATCTTTCAAATTTTCCCTAAAGAGTAAGAGGAAAAACCTGTTTCAGTTTACAAAAACAAAACAATGGAATTC
The DNA here is from genome assembly GCA_004027835.1 of Alouatta palliata. Taxonomy (NCBI): domain Eukaryota; kingdom Metazoa; phylum Chordata; class Mammalia; order Primates; family Atelidae; genus Alouatta; species Alouatta palliata. The sequence goes on along the minus strand of PVKV010027663.1, from coordinate 23,821 downwards.
AGCTGTCAGTTGATAATGTAGGCTGAATGCAAGAAGTACACAGTATGATGGGGGAAGAACAGGAGTGCTCTCTGCAAATTCTGATACTGAAAATTAACAAACGCAAATAATAGAAAAAATGTTTCTGTGCAATGTAAAGCTATTTTTAAAAGATAGTATTGCCAGTCTTATGTTAAAAAAAGCTTACTTGATCATCTTCCTCCTGAATTAAGTGCTACGTAGTCTTAAACAGGAATTTTATTTGAAATAGCCTTTGAGCAGTTCCTGGGTGCTCTCTTGCATTTGCCTATGATAGATTTGCCTGGAATTAACAATAGGTGTTTAGGGAGTGAGGCTCCTGAGGTGTTTGTCCTGGCATGTACATTCATTCCTGTGGAGGGGTCCTATAGCCTTGGAGCTCTTTGAGGCTGGGGGCCTGGGGTATCTATTTCAGCGATGATTAACGTCCAGAGTGGTGAGATAGACACAGATAAGCAGAGTGTGTTTATTTGTTTTAAAATGATTGTGCTTAAGAGCATTTTCTTGGCCCAGAAAGCATATAGTTTCCTAACTCTGAATGGAGATGGTATTGCTAACTGGTTACCTTTAAGGCCTGAACTGTGATCTTCAGAAAACAATTAACAACTCAAAGTAGCTTAGGTTTTCTCCAGCTTTCTGCCTTATCCAGGGAGGAGAGTCACCTATTTGTTCTCTAGTTCACTGAATGATTTCGTATATGGATGTATTTATTGTCTTTAGCATTTGGAAAGGTCTTATTTTTAATGGTTTCTATGAGTTAATAAAATAGTTTAGTTTACAGGTTCAAAATAAAACAGTACACCTGTGGAAGCAGGGCATGCTCTAGTGCAATCACTACCTCCAAATGCGAATTGGAAGAATGGAAGAGGCCTTCTCCTCTAAGACCGTGAGAATATAGAAGCTGTTTATATCCTTTCCAGGGGCTGAATTGTCTAGCTTTTAAGGCAGAAACATGGAGAAACCCAATGTCTTCACAGTCTGTGAGATGAGCAGTCTGTAGTGTGAATTCATACTGGAATGAGAGCTCTGAAAATATTTCAGTACTCTGTACTTTTCAGTTTTTTGCACCTGGAACCTTCATCTAAGGTAAAGATTGTGCCTGAGCTGCTGAAATCCCCAACTGACAGGGAGGTCACTAAGGAAGTATACAGGTTTTTTAAAAAATAATTTTTGAATGTGTGACTTAGAATTACTTGTGTGTGACAACTTAACCGTAGCTCTGGGTTGACCCTGGCACTGGATTAGTTTTTGGTCCTGATATGCAACCATGGAACAGGGAGAAATTTAGGCAGATTCTTCTTGAGACCAGCGTCCAAAAATATTTGAAAATTAGGATGAGATCAACTGTTTGAAAAAAAAGAGAAGAAAATTGGGTTTTGAATTTTCAGTGAAAATTGGCAGACTTCCCACTTTGATCTGCAGAAGCTGACTTTTGCTAAGCTTCAGAATTTACCTCAGGTGTGTCAACTGAATCAAGGTTGAGAATCCAGAGATTTGATTTACTCTAGAGGAAAGTCCTTCATAGTCAGCAGTCTTGCTCAGATGGAACTCCAATTGTAATCAGTTGAATCAAGATGGTTATGGTAATTAAGAATATATTTATATACCTTGAATCATGTAAATACGTGAGCTTTCTCTAAGACTGAGTATGAGACTATGTGGAGAAAGAATTTATCTCTTGTTAGGGGTTTGGTTGCCTTGTCTCAATTTCGACTCAGTTCTTCATTTTATCCAAACTCCACATTGCCCTCCCTGGAAGTCTGGGCCACCCAATGGGCCCCTGTGCCTGCTGCCCCTCTTTAGCCCACAATTAATTGCCAGCACATTCTTTCTTCTTCCTCTCCTTTTTTGGTATTTGACATGAGCTCAAATTGCTGAGAAAGGTGACAACTGTGAAATGAAGACAGGGCTTGGAGACACCTTAAAAAATACATGCAAAGGCCACTAAATGACAAGAGCAGACTGCCAGCCTCTTTCAAAACATCACCACGTCTGTTGACTTTCCATTCCTTGTCCACAGCACAAAATTGGAGGTCAAAGAATCATAGGAGTTAGAGATGGAAAAGACATTTGGGGTCAGCCAGTTCATCCCTCCGCCTTCTGCCCCGATTCCAAATCATTCCTTACATTATATTTTCTCCCCCAGCTCTTGTACAGTTTTCACGGTCTTCACTCAACCCTGGCTGTCACCTTTGGGAATGATGCTGAAGGTTCTCTCCAGTTTCTCCTCGGCAAAGAGAGAGATTGCCTGTGCCCCCAGTTGACATTTGTGAACTTCTTTGTTGGTGGTCTCAGCTGAGAGGCTGAAGGATAACTAGATGTCTCTCTGTTGCCTGGTGATGGGGCTTTTTTAGACAGAATTGAAGAGCATTTAGTGTATGATGATATTGGGCAAGGGATATTGGGCAAAGGGCTGGAGTGTACGGTAGCCATTGATGAATTTGTTCCTTGACTCTTGTTGTGCAAGTCTCTTGACCTGGAGGGGGATTTGTATTTGTATAAAGTGTGTGGTATTCGGACAGGTGGGCAGAGTTAGGAAATTACAGTGAATAGGAGTTTGATAGGAACCCTGACTTGGGGATTGGTAGATTAAACAAACAAATAAGAAATACTGGTCTTGTGAGGTAGTAGAGGATTATTTTTAATAGCTACATGTTAGGGGAGAAATAGAGTGGTGGTTACTGTACAGAAGCTTCAGTTTAGAATCATATTGAGGAGAACAGACGGGCTGGAAGCAAGTATTTTGGATTAGGGTACACTGCTGTTTTTGTGATCTCCCCTTTAAGAAAGTAGAGAAAGGGAAGTCTTAGGTTTACTGGCTGTGTGGGTTGGAAGGGGGAATGGTCATTTTTAGAGGCAGCTTTGGAGGGATACCCCCAGCTCCCCCGTCTTGTTCCAGCAGCTGTTGGGAGCAGTCCGAAGGGGGTATTATGTTTCTTCTGGTAACTCTGCCAAGAATGAGAGGAAATCCACAATCTGTGGGTTTTGTAAGGGGGATGAGGATGGGGTGGCAGGTGATGGGACAGGGAAATTAAATTGTTTTATAGTAAATATGTTGAGATACTTTTCCTGGAAAGCTGTTTCACTGAAAGGAATGATATTTCCCCTGCTTGCTAACCCTGTAATGAGTTCCTTCTCTTTAAAGAAAGGAAAATAGTCTTTGAGTACTTCTTTTTCTTTTTTCCCTGTAGTTCCGACTTTGACCTCCCATGTTTGAGATTTTCTTTAGAAAATCTACCTTGAAAAGTCGAGTCAAGGTTCAGATATGGGTGGTACGTGTGTTTGTCCCCTCTAGAAGTGAGTTGCTAAGGGAGAACTTCATCCCTTATCTTGGATGCAGTTTGACTTTATCATAATGGCCTGGAAGCTGGAGATGTAGAAACTTTCTGGGTGATGTCTGGTTTATATTCTCCCTATCCCTTCATTCAGGCTGGAAGAGCACTAGGGATTTTGAAGTCTGGTCACTTGGGTTGAGAACCTGTTTTGATGATTAATATAGAACACAGTTTCTTGATTAAAAACAATAAAAACTCTGGGAAGCCGAGCAGTGTAATTATTTCTCACATTTCAGATGAGGAGTCTAGGGAAAAGTCATTTTGAAGGTATGAGAACAAAGTCTGCCTCTTAGTCTGCTAGTGCCTAATTCATGTTTCACTTAGAGGAAGACCTGTTCACTTATCCCTGCCCCCTCCCCCCAAATTGGCATCTTTCTTGCCATTGTTCATTTTTAGAAAGTACTAGATCAGTCTTTCCGAAAGTTGTATTGCGGGACTCTTGAAAAACTAATTTTGTAATCAAATGAGTAGGGGAATCGCTATGCACCACATTCCCTCTCCTGGGGATCACATGGCCATTGGAGATTAAAGGCACTGGCAAGTCCTGTGATACAGGGACCTGTTTAATTTTGTTTCAGCCAGCATTGTGCAAATTGTTTTGACCATAACATTCTTTTTTTTCACTGCTAAATATCTCTTTAACATCTTGCAGAACACACATACTGGTCAAGTGCTGTGCAAATACAGAACCTAACCAATGCCAGGAGGAAAAGGATTGAACACAGTCAAGTTCTGAATCTTAAGCTCCTTCCTATAAAGGACCAGGGTTATGCTTAGTGCTTCTGAAACTGTCTAGACATCTTTGACATGCGGCTGCCGTGTTAAGATACTTTATCTGCTCAGATGTCTTTCCTTGAGCCTCTCTAGAATAAGAATTTGGAGGCTTCGGTTGAATTCTTGAAGATGCGGTATGTTACACATTTTGAGAAGGGCCTTTGGAGCTAAGGTATTGTTACAAGTGTGACTTGCCAAAGGGAGAACCATGCTTTTGGAAACTCTTGCTTGAGCAGTTCCAAAGCAATGTCTATCAAAATACCTATTATGTTAGGACCATGGTTCTCACTTTTTATATTAAAGACATAGTTTTGTATGATGTTAGAATTTTTGATAGAGCATTAAAAGTGAATGTCATTTTTTAAAAGCAAGTTTCAGAAAATTGAAAAACCTGTTCATGATTATTTACACTATGTACTTGTTCACCGTCTGGTGTGTTAGTATTTGAACAGAATTGTTTGTAGCCCTGACCTTGTTCTCTTATATCCTTTGAGGTAAAGTTCATATATGTTCCTCTGAACATGCAATCTTCATTTTATTTTCAGCAAATTGTATCATGGGCAACATTTTGGCTTAGTGTCTGATAGAAATCCCTGTAAAAGTGTGGATTGTCAGTTGAAAATCCACAAAAATAAATTCTATATATTGTTTAAAATTTGATGGTACACTTATTCAGGGTTCCTGCTATTCCACTTGTCTGCACAGTGATGGTTGAGAGCCACTTTTAGAAGCATAAAGTGGTTTAAGACTTGATCCTGTGGAATTTATGGCTAAATTAGACAAATAAAATGTATAGCTGTGAAAAGCTAGCAGTGCCTAGGTGTATGGTCGGTTCCATCTAACAGTTCAGATGACATGGAGAGGAATGTTTGGAAAAGTCACGGAAGTAGAGGCGCTGCCTAGATTTTAAAGAATGGATGAATTTGACTAGTCCCCAGAAGCATTAGTCAGGGGCAGAGGTAGGCTGGTGACGGCAATGTAAGTGAAAATGTTGGTTTATGAGTGAACGTGGAAGAGATTGGCTTGGTGGGAGTCCAGTTGCATAGTGTGAAGAATGAAAAGTGACTTGAATGGGTAAAGTGGGTTGACAATTGGCGGTCTTTCAAGGGAGGTGTGGGTCAGTTCAGTCAGCTCCATGCCCTCTTTGTGCATGGTCTTGTCCTCATGCTGGCATGTTTCCTACAGTCTTCCTTCACTCTGAATTTTGGGGCTATTCTCTGTTCCCTGGCTAAAAGGATAAGTAGTTTAACATGATATAAAGATTTTTCATTAATTTTTTTTGAACTTTAATTATAAATCTCTGCTACTTAGGCTATAGGAAGATTCAGGCTAATGCAAGCATAAATGAAAAGTTAGAAGGTTCTTATCTGGGGAGGGACAGCACGGTGGCGGGGAGCGGGGAGGTTGGGGAGGGCTAACACTGGGAGAAATGCCTGATGTAGGTGCCGGGGGTAGGGGCATGGAGACAGCAAACCACCACGGCATGTGTGTACCTATGCAACAATCCTGCAAGATCAGCACATGTACCCCAGAACTTAAAGTGCAATTAAAAAAAAAAGAAGGTTCTTGTCTTTAGCTACTTAAATACTTTACACTAAAACCAAGTTCTTAGCATTGGTAGAAGAACTGGTGAGTACAGGAGGCTATCTAGGGGAAAATCTGGAGAGAAAGAGGATAAGAGAAATCTAGAGATGGTGTTAATTTAAAATTCCAAGCCCCAAGGCTGGGCGTAGTGGCTCATGCCTGTAATCCCAGCATTTTGGGGCCTGTAATCCCAGCACTTTGGGAGGCTGGAGCAAGTAGATCATTTGAGGTCAGGAGTTCAAGACCAGCCTGGCCAACATGGTGAAACCCTGTCTCTGCTAAAAATACAAAAATCAGCTGGGCGGTAATGGCATGTGCCTGTAATCTCAGCTACTTGGGTGGCTGAGACAGGAGAATTGCTTGAGCCTGGGAGGCGGAGGTTGCACTGAGCCCAGATTGTGCCATTGCACTCTGGTCTGGGTGACAGAGTGAGCCCCTGTCTCAAAAAGATTAATTAAAGTGAAATAAAATTCCAGGTCCCAAGCATTTTGTGTAACTCAGTTCTCCCTTCCTTGGCCCATGCCCCTTGACATGGCCTTGTTCTACATTGTGGACACTTTCCTGAGTTTCCATCCACATCAACAGGATGTTATGGAAATCATGCCATCCATGCAGTTGGTCAGCATTAGTGGCTTCCAGGGGAATCAAGTAGCAAGATAGGACAGAGACGAAAATTGATCTGTCTTCCAGGAGTTTTCTGATCTCAGAGATTATGTAGGTTTAAGACTTCTTCCATATACTTACACTTCCCCTTCCTTCCCTCCAGCCATTTTTCTTCAGAGTAGGTTTATTTATTTGCTTTTGGTTTTGGGGTGTGAGCAAGGAGAGGGGAAATGAAAGGTCATTCTAGATAACTGCCTAGATTAATTTCTGTCCCTCTGGACTCACTTGCCAAGATTTTAAGGGGCCAGATAGCTTACTGTGGGTGCACGTTGTGTTGTTTTTGTTTAAAATAGGTCATGTGCCCAGGAATGCAAACTCTAATGGTTACTAAGTGCTGGAAAGCTGAGAGGAAGGGGGCCTGGTTGAAAAATGAGCCTGAGGCAAGAGAAGGAGGGCTGGGAAAATGGCTGTTCAGCCAGGCCCACAGCCCAGGTCCTCGGTGTGTTAACGAGGCATTAATTTTTTTTGAGAGAAGCACCCTCACTTTACATTAGTAACCAAGTGGAGAAATGGCTGGCCAGAGGCTGCTTCAAGGATGGGAGCAAGGGTCCCTGGTGAATTCCAGGGGGCATCTGCTCGTCTTCTCAGGTACTTCTGCTGCCTTGTTCTACTGACTCCCTTTGACTGGATAGTGATGCATTCCCACAGGGAGGGAGGGATACCTGTTTTCAGAGGAAGGAGATATTTTTAAAATTTCCTCTAGATTTTTCAGGTGCTGAAGCCAATGAAAATGTGGATATGATTTGGCCAACAGATAGGGAAACTGTAACCATTCAAGATGGTTAGACAAAAGAGATGAAAAAGCGGAGTTGTTAAGTTGTTTTTAACGAAGTAGAGCTTTTTCTTTTTTTTTAAAGATGGGGTTTCACCATGTTGGTCAGGGCAGGTCTTGAACTCCCTACCTCAGGTGATCCACCCGCCTTGGCCTCCAAAGTGCTTGGATTACAGGCGTGAGCCACTACACCCGGCCGAGCTTTTTCAAGTCAAAGCCAAAGAGAATTTTTTTTTCCAAAGTCTAAATTTGAAGGACTACAGCCAAGTATTTTTGATTATGATGTTCATCTTGGGAGAGGATGCTTGTACCTGCTGTTTGGTAGCAGCTTCTAAAGTTCACCTTTGAAAGTTTCTTGGTGCTATGATCAAGCCCTCAGGGTAGTGTTTTGACCCTTAGTGAAGTGTCACATGGCAGTTAAGTGACCAGGGAGATGAGAGAAGTGCTGTCCTTATTCTAATTCAGGAAATATGTCCATTCTTTTCCTTTTGTTTTCTCCCTGCTATGATCTAGAATATTCCCTTTTTAGTTTCATCACCACTTATTAATTTTAGACTAAATTCAAGAGGAGAGATATAACCGTAAGCAGTCTTTTCCATTATATCTGGGAGGGATTTGCAGATAAGAGTAGACAAGGAAGTCTTTTTTTTTTTTTTCATTTAGAGTTCAGTTCCTTTGACCCATCCTGTTAAGTATCTTTTTTTTTTTTTTTTTTTTTTTTTTTGAGACGGAGTTTCGCTCTTGTTGCCCAGGCTGGAGTGCAATGGCGCGATCTCGGCTCACTGCAACCTCCGCCTCCTGGGTTCAAGCAATTCTGCCTCAGCCTCCTGAGTAGCTGGGACTACAGGCGCACGCCACCACGCCCAGCTAATTTTTGTATTTTTAGTAGAGACGGGGTTTCACCACGTTGACCAGGATAGTCTCGATCACTTGACCTCGTGATCCACCTGCCTCGGCCTCCCAAAGTGCTGGGATTACAGGCGTGAGCCACCGCGCCCGGCCTGTTAAGTATCTTTTACTGTCCTCAGTAGTAGTTTGGTAGTGTAGGTAGCTCTCCAGTGATTTAAAACGAGGGACTACATTCACCCATTAGAAGAATTCAGTAAAAGATTTTAGCCTTAACATGTGTATAGCCAGATCCTAATTGTTCAGCCTGAAAGGTAACAAATGTTTGATATTGGAGGAAAAATTTCTAATAGTTATAACTAAACTAATTAGAAGAAAAATGAGTGATTATTATAGTCATGTTAGTGATGACACCATTAATGGCTATTATCTACAACCTATATTTACGTAAAGATAACCTTTTTTGTAGTGATTTATAACATGTACTTTAAGTGTCATTTTTAAAAGCAATCGTGTGAAATATCCTCTTTATATAGGTGAAGAAATGGATAATTAGAGAAGTTAGTTACCTGTGTTGTATAATTAGTAAGCTGTAGAATTGGGATATAGATCCCAGTTTCCTGAGTCTGCCTTCTGTGCTTTTTCAATTTTATTTAATCTTTTTAGTTAGAGGTAAATAGGAAGACATAACTATCAACAGTTATGTGATATATTTTCAACAATTGCTGATTTAGTAAAGTATCATCTATTAACGTCTTTAGACCAATTATTATTTCTCTTTTTGAGATGGAGGTTTGCTCTTGTCACCCAGGCTGGAGTGCAATGGTGCAATCTTGGCTCACTGCAACCTCCGCCTCCCCGGCTCAAGCAATTCTCCTGCCTCAGCCTGCCAAGTAGCTGGGATTACAGGCGCCTGCCACCATGCCTGGCTAACTTTTTATTTTTAGTAGAGACAGGGTTTCACCATGTTGGCCAGGCTGGTCTCGAACTCTTAACCTCAGGTGATCCACCTACTTTGGCCTCCCAAAGTGCTAGGATTACAGTCATGAGCCACCGTGCTTGGCCTAGACCTGTTATTTATGGAGACATAATTTTATGTAGTGTCTCCCCACCTCTACCTTTATTAAGTTAACTTAGTTTTAAAAATATCATTACTTGCTGTAGTTGTTGCCAAAATATTTTGCAGCCTTCTCATTTGTCACTTCTAGTGGCAGTATATTCCATTGCATTGGTATACTATTCTCTGCCACAGACAAACCTTCGGGCTATTTCCAGATTTTAGCTCTAATTTATAGCTGCAGCTATAAATACCTTTGTAAAAATTTTTTCTTTTGAATTATTTCTTCATGATACAGTGCACAAAGTAGAAATGCTAGAATATAAGCTGTCATTTAATGACTTTTGTCTTAACAGAATTCCTTTCTGAAAGACTGTACCAGCTTAATGTACTATAAGCAACATGTAACCAAATCCACACTCTTCTATCAAATTAAAGCTAGTGTCAGTTTTTTTCTGCTTAATAGATGTGAGGTGGTACTTTAAAAATTGTTTTAAGGTACATGCCTGTAAACTATTCTTGTAGGATGTTTCCTCCAGTGTTTTACCGTGAGTGAACACTGTGTAACTGTCCTTATCCTCTGTCAGACATGGATGATAGGGTATTGGAGACAGCGTGTTATCTCGATAGATTTTCATTAGCTCCCTAAAAGTTTGAGAGATAAAACGTGTGTCTACAGTGTTAGTTAAAAATTTCCCCCTACTCTGTTACTCTGTGTTGCTTTTAATCTTTTTTCCTTTTATGTAACATTTCAAATTTAATAGCACTAAACTCAAATACTTTATAATTGATACATTTCTATTGTTTCAATAGAATAATTTCTATTCCATTTCAGTTGGGAAATTATCTCTGTTCTTCATTGAAATATGTATATGTTTTGTTTTCTTCTAGTTAAACTTTTAAATTCACAATCATGTTTTTTGGAATTTATTATATTGTGATAGGAGATGGCAGTCTAAATCAGTTTTTTGCTCTATTGATACTCAGGTTTATCAACAGCATTTATTATTACTATTTTAATGAGTATTGAATATTACTCAGCCATAAAAATGAATGAAATGATGTCTTTTTTTTTTTTTTTTTGAGACGGAGTTTCGCTCTTGTTGCCCAGGCTGGAGTGCAATGGCGCGATCTCGGCTCACCGCAACCTCCGCCTCCTGGGTTCAAGCAATTCTCCTGCCTCAGCCTCCCGAGTAGCTGGGACTACAGGCACGTGCCACCATGCCCAGCTAATTTTTGTATCTTTAGTAGAGACGGGGTTTCAC